>JAGYIB010000388.1:0-10201 GCA_024244615.1 Ascosphaera pollenicola | reverse complement strand
TCAACTGATTTGACACTGGCAGACACTTTACGTGCGAATCGTCCTCTTATATTAACTCATCAGCCCTTGTTTTCGACGGTCTCAATTCACGTAAGTCTTGCAGACATACGTTTTTCTTTTTCTTTTGAAGAAAGAAGTGCACATCAGCTAATCAAAATGGGGCTCCTCGATAGAATGGACAAATCTAAAGACGCTGCCAAAGATCTGGAGCAGATCAAGGAGGCGGCCATGAATATTCAAAAAAAGCTTTTGGCGGCAACGAGAAGGACAAGAAGCACGAGAAGCCCGAGGCTGCCGGAAAAGAAGCAGGTGGCTTCAAGGGTACCGAGAGCGGTTCCGATGCGACCAAGTCGAACAACGGACTGAGCGGTGCTGGTGCTAGTGATAATACTGGTGCATTTACATCTCGTCGTGTCGACTCTGGTTCTAGTTCCAGCAATCGCAGGAACAGCAGCTCTAAAAGAAGGGCGAGAAGGATGGAATTGCGTACAACTCTTCTCGGTAAGCTTGAACTCAATCGCATCAACGTGCCTAATCATGTTGAACTTTCGACTGATAAACATCAATTGAAGACGTGAGACTAGCCCTCGTGGCCGCAATGACAAGTTTGATAAATACACTTCTGATAAGAAGCAAGGCGATAACACCTATGACGACAAGCGTAGGGAGTCTAGCACAAGACGTCGGTCCGGCAGCTACGATAAGTCACGCGAGCGTGACAATGACAAGTATGGCGACAGTATGAGCAGCCGTGACAACAGACAGAACACCAGCAACTACAAGGATGACAATTTCGGCTCCAACAGGAAGGAGCGCACATCTGGCTTTGGCGACGATACCTATGGCTCTAAGAAGGAGTATGGATCTGACAGTCAAGGTGGTAACAACTATGGCAACGATACCTACGGCAGCAAGAACAACAACAACTCCACTGGACGCACATCTAGCCCGGGTAGAAGGGATTACGGTGGTAGCAACACCTACCGCGAAAACGAAAACACTACGGACAACGGCATGAACCGCCTCAACATCAATGATAATGATGATAAGTACGGCGGAAGCGGCAGGAACACCTACGGCGGCAATGACAACTACGGAGCCGCGGCAACAATGATTCACACTTCCGCAAGATGGAGGATAATGCCTATACCGCGGCTGAGAACACTTTTGGTGGCCGCGATAATGATAGCCACAACAAGAGATCAGGTGCTGACCAGGACAGGGGCCATAATAACAGCACTTATGGACGCAGCGCCGGTGGTTACGGTAATTATTAGGGGCATCCCTAAATTGCCTATCGATTGCACATTACTCGGTTTCCAAGTGTGGGTGATTGTCTTTTAATAATTTCATGTAATTACGAGTTCCGCTAGCTGCAATTTGATTTAGTCTTCATAGACATCTCCGTACATCCCGGATTCTTCTCCATCATGCTTGTTCGTTAAATTTACTCTTTGGGCGCATACGCCTCAACCTCAATCTCGACTCTCATGTCATCCTCGCCCAATCTCGTAACGCCCACACAGGTCCAAAGCGGCGAATGATTCGGCATCCATTTCTTGAAGTTGTCCACCATGATGTTCTCTGACTCCCTGTTCAACGGAATGTGGTATGAGCGGACCTTGTATACCGCCTCCCATCCATTTTTGACGCCGGCAGCACGAAGCTCGCTGTCAACGTTGCGGAAGGCCTGGTCGATTTGCTCCTTAGTACCAAGGTAGAAGTCATGAGGCTGCTCTGGCTTCCAGCCGCCTGATCGATCATTAAGGCCAGAAGATTAGCAATAGTTCGGAAGTAGGATAGAGAGATGTCAATGACATTGTGCCATACCCTGGCCAGAGAGATGCACGACATCACCCACTCGCACGGCTTGGCTGTAGCCGAAATTCTTCTGAGCGGTTTGCCCGTAGGGCGTGGAATTATTGAACGTGAGGCCCGACATTTCAAGTGAGAGCTGGCGATCTAGTTTGGAGGTCGGATAAGTTGATGAACATCAAGTTCAGCTCTGATCAACCCCGCTTGACCTGGTCCAATATATGCCCCTCCATCATCGCCAAAAGTTTGTATTCCTAAGCATTACGCTTGGCCCGCAACTGAACTGCAGTCTCAACAACAACAATATCATGAAGAACGGAAAAAAACGATGAGGTAAAATCGTATGTTAAATCAAGCTGTCGATTTGAACAGCATCATCATAGCCTGCGTTTGACCAAATATGTATACCAGGGGGTGAAATCCCCCTTTCCTCGGAAGTGCAGAACTTGAAATCCGTCCCATAACAACGTCTTGAGACGGCTCACAATGCTGACCCCCCAGGCTTGCCCCTGAGCTGCTCCATCCCATTTAGCAGCCCAATAATGCATAACTGTCAATCGTTTCCGATACTCGATCTATGTGTGTTCATGCAAATGAATCAATCAAACCAACAAATCACGGAGGCAAAAAGAACTGCAGTGACAATGCATCCACGGTATCATTACAAATGAAACAACCTCAACAGACAAACGAAACTCGATTTAGTCTTAGACGCGATAGAGCATCATATTCTTCTTCACTTCCTCCACAATCTCCGCCGCCTCAGCAGCATTCCTTGCCTCAAAATCGTACCTCTTCTGCTCATGCGCGTCATTGCCTCTGAGCACCACGATTCTGAAACTCTTCGGGTGTCTCCTGCTAACCTTCGAGCCAACGACATCATTGAACGAGATGGACCTTGTCTTCGTGCTTGACGACTCGAACAAGTTCTTTGCGCCACCAGCAACACCCGTAGCAGCGTTATCAGCGGGCATAATGTGAAGATAGTCATTGTCGAACGCGAGAATGCGTTGGTTAGATGCAGTAAAGGACATGGACTGTTTCCGAATGACGTGGTAACGACGATGATAACCACCAAGCATATCTGCCTGGTAGGCAAGGGGATGAAGCATACGATTCGCGCTGTGTGACGTGCCAAAGACATTTCCCTTCTTAGATCTCTTCGCCGGCTGTTGTGCGGCGGTGTCAATGAGCAAAGGCGCATTGGGCGATGAACTACCAGGCGAGTGAGCGGATTTCGTGAGCGGAGCAGCGCCAAATCGCCGTCGCACGAGATCTAGGTCGCATATACTGCCCAGTGCTTCAACGGTCCGGTCCAGTGGCGCAATGGTGTTTGATCCGGTGACTTTGAGCACGTATGTTCCTTTCTCAAGACCCCATTTCTTACAGACTGAGTCGAGGACTTCGGCAAGGTAACTGTCTGTAGAGGTGCTCATGGTTGTCACTTGTGTAGTCGCCTCGTTGTCAACGTAGTGAACCTTCAACGTCTTCTTGGATCCCAGACGAGGGGTGGCCTGCGGTGTAGGTACAGCAGGCAGATCTGCTGGGGTGAGGGATGCATCATCCAAAGCTGATGGGAATGGCTGGCCTAGAATTGGATTCCTGTGGACGGCGGGTTTCTGTGTAACCTGGAGAACATTCGGAGACGGCACAGTAAGGAAGTTCGATTCATTTGCATCTTCCTCAACATCATCAGCTTGAGGATTCACCTCCTGATTCTTGGCGAATTCTGCCTCCGAAGCCTTGACCAGCGCAAATTCATCGAATGGTTTGCTTCTTGACCGTCCTCTGCCCGCCGCAGCACGATTGTTATTCGAAGTGAAGTCAACAATGGGTCGATTAGCCCCTAAGGCAGGGAAGTCGTAGTCAACTTCTTCGTCTTCAACCATGCGAAGACACCATTTGTTGACATTGAGTAGATCACGCTCTAGCTCCGGTTGTATATGGTCTTCGACGTATCTCCAAAGCGCCACGCCAATGGTATCTGCGACTGTCACGAAAATTGGGTCTGATGGGTTGATTTCCTTCAGGATAGGCATTTCATAAGACTTTGTAGAGTCGTCGGATGCCGCGTAGTAGATCTTGATATAAAGTGGTGTCTCCGTTGTACCTTTGCCGTAGTAGTTCGCGTATTTCTCAACAGGATTTGACGGTGCCTTTTTCTGTGCTTGCAAAGCTTGTGAGAGAAGACTGACCGGCTGTAAAGTGCTGATGGGTCGAGACAGGGGTAGATTATCGAGTTTTGATTCGTGCATTCTGGATTTTTTGAGGGGTGAGGTGCTCGTTTGTTTTCCTAACATTTGCCCAATCATTCCAGGCGGCGTTGATTGCATCCCGTCAGTCAGACCGACGTTATTCAGCAAATCTCCCGACCCAGCGGTCACGCCTAATGATGATAAAGGAGAACCGACGGAGTCCATATCATCAGGAGCATGCATGACTTCGTTCATGTCGCCTTCGCCATCTTCAAGTATACTAGTCTCATACGACTGATCCTCCCCTACTTCATCCACAGTGCTGACTTGTCGATGTGAGGCAAAATGTATTCGCCTCTTATGTATTGACGACTCGACTTCATTTTCTGAAGACATGTCACTACTTGTGACGGTGTCCGCTCTTGCACGAGACTTGACAACTTCAACGGCAGATAGCGAACCACTGCGATTCCTATTATCCGGAGATGATGCTTTTCTTGGGGGTGATGGTAGTGCAAGGCTTTGGCCATCGTTCCTGCTCATCGAATCACGGATAGGCGATGAATCCGCGCGTCTCCTGATCGGCATTTTCTGAAATTTGATTTGGTGCACGGCTCTCTGAATGCCGTCAGGCTCCTCATCGCTGTCATCGCTGAGATCACTACTATCGTCATCTTCCGCGCGTCGGGAGGCAGCAGAGACTGAGCGCGGATCTCCTTCGTCGCCTTGCTTCGTTTTTCGCCGGGATTTCTTGCCTATAGCACGTCTGTGTTCGCGCAATCCAATCGGTGTCGTGTCGGTCTCTATTCCACCGGTAATCATGCCACCTTCTTCCTCGTCGCCATCATCAAGTATCCCCAACGCCCTTGCGGCTCCAGCGCCACCGCCTTGCGCAGCGTTGACGGCTGCGGTGTCTTGATCTTGGGCGCCTGCGCCTCCGAACGTAGGCCCGCCGCCGTGCCGCCCACCACCGATGTGGAAGTATTCCGAGGCGACGGCTGTTGCAGTTGGGATTGGAGGAGAATATGATCTGTTTAGACTCGCGGCATTACCACCCTGGTGTGTTGACCAACCAGTTGCACGAAAGCAGGGTGCATTCAGAACGGAAGAGTTGACGTTGATCAGACGGTCCCCGATGCCGTCTTTGATTTCAGACAGATATGATGTTCGGAGGTACCAGATGGTGAAGCTGTGATTTTATTCCAATTAGCCCAAAGAGATTCAAGCCGCCAGTCGAATCAGCTGTCCGGGATGTAGCTCACTCTTCATTCTGAAGAAGCGACATGGCTTTGGCAGCCGACACAGAACGGCAATTGTATTGTGAGTATAGGAGTCAAAGTGCTTCCTGCATCGACGTTCAGAGGCGTCCGAAAGGCATCCGCACAGAGGGTATACCCTGGTCCTGTAAATATATCGCTTTCAATGCTTTGTAGTCGTACTCCAACAATGAAGCCACATGAAGATGTCAGTGTCCCCTGCGCATGCCACATCACATCGCATACGCTGCTGCGAGCCCAGTCAGAACAGCGAATCCGATGGAGAGGAGAAAAAGGGTCACCAGGGCCAGCCTGATGAATCCGTAAAAAGCACTATTGGAATGAGAGGAGGAGAAAAAAAGCAAAAACTGACACACGGCGCAGGGACGTTGAGGTGATTGATGCTTGATTGTCTGAGTCCTCCTGGCCAGGCATCGAGGCAGACGCCCGTCTGGGGGCCTTTGTGGGGTCTAAGCCGTTTGAGTCCCGCGGACTGCGCTTTTGGGCCGCGCCGCCCGCCGCACGAGATTTTTCCTCCCTCAGACGGCCAGCGGGCAGACTTGACCTGCGCCTCCCACACCACTTCACCTCCTCGCGCGCAGACCAAATCACCCTCAACCATCACTGCAAAGGCTGCGGATAGGTGGTATTGGCTTGACATATTGTTGCTACTGCTGGCTTGCAGATTATCGGCAAGGAAATGAACATGAACGGCGTCCAGGCGGCTCCTCCGTTATGGCAGGAAGCACGCACCGCTGAAGGCCGGGTCTACTACTACAATACTCAGACAAAAGCGACTCAATGGACTAAGCCATTAGAGCTTATGACTCCTTTGGAGGTGAGCACTGCCTCTGCTGTCTCCTGTATCTTTTTGATCTGCGGACCATGCTGACTTGTTTGAAATTCTAGCGCTCCCTCGCCAACCAACCATGGAAGGAATACACCACGGACGGCGGCCGCAAATACTGGTATAACACTGAAACTCGAGAGAGCTCATGGTCTATGCCCCAGGTGTATAAAGACGCACTTGCTCAGCATGCGCCTCCTCCAAGGCCTGCTGCCCCTACTTTTGTTGCCGGTGGAACTTCCACTCTGCCACCGACTGCCCCCCGGAGCGAACGTGAGCGTGAGCGTGATGATTACCATGCCGATAGACGGCACGGGCACGGGCACGGGCACGATTTCATGCCAGCTGATATGAATGGTGCGGCCGTCTCTGCATCTGTCCCCGTGGCTGCTCAGGATGAACCAAATTTTGGATCCTACGAGGATGCGGAGAGTGCGTTCATGAAGATGCTGCGGCGGTATGATGTCCAGTCCGATTGGACATGGGAGAAGGTGATCCGCACCACAATCAAAGATCCTCAGTACCGGTCCATCAAGGACCCTAAAGACCGTCAACTTGCGTTCGAGAAGTACGCCTCTGAGTCTCGCGCGCATGAGCAGGAGAAAGCCAAGGAACGTCTTGCTAAGCTTCGTGATGATTTTGGCAAGATGCTGAGGAGTCATCCTGAGATTAAATACTACTCTCGATGGAAGACCATTCGTCCTATCATTGAGGGCGAGACGATATTCCGGTCAACGAATAGTGAGGAGGAACGCAGACAGCTGTTTGGTGAATATATTCTTGAGCTGAGAAAGGAGCACATGGAGCAAGAGGCAGCTTCGCGTAAAGTTGCAAAGGAGAGATTGGCCCATTTGTTGAAATCACTAAATCTTGAGCCGTACACGAGGTGGTTAGAGGCTCAGGATTTGATTCAGAAAGAAGAGGATATGCAGAATGACAAGGAAATGAAGACACTGACAAGATCCGATATCTTGACTGCTTTCGAGGGCCATATCAAAGCGCTTGAACGGACTTTCAACGATACACGTCAGCAGCAGAAATATCACAAAGCTCGCAGGGAGCGTCATAATCGTGAAGCGTTCGTTGCCCTGTTACAGGAGCTCAGGTCAGAAGGCAAGCTAAGGGCTGGAACGAAATGGATGGACGCCCTTCCTCTGTTTGAGAAGGATCCACGATACACTGCAATGCTGGGCCAATCGGGCTCAACTCCCCTAAACCTTTTCTGGGACGTCATCGAGGAAGAAGAGAGAGCTCTGAGGGGACCTAGAAACGACGTTCTAGACGTTCTTGACGATAAAAGATACGAAATGACGCCAAAGACAACCTACGAGGAGTTCAACCAGGTCATGACATCTGATCGCCGTACCTCCAAGATCGACAGTGATATCCTCCATCTACTTTTCGATCGACTCAAGGAGAAAGTCATTAAGCGTTCCGAAGATGAGAAGCACGCTGCAGATCGCCACGAGCGACGTGCCATCGACGCACTACGTTCTCGCATCAAGCATCTTGAACCACCTGTCCGTGTCACTGATACTTGGGACCAAGTCAAACCTCGCGTCGAAAAGACCGACGAATACCGTGCCCTTGAGTCCGAGGAATCCCGCATTGCCGCGTTTGACAAAGTCATCCGCCGTCTGAAAGAAAAAGAAGAAGACATCGAGAAAGACCGCGCCAGCCGCCGCGATCACGACCGCATTGACCGCCGCGCTACCGCCGGTGAGCGCGGTAGTGCCAGCGGCAGCGGCGTCGACCGTGACCGCGAGAGGGAACGGGACCGTGATTACCGCTACAGGCCTGACAGAAAATCCAGCGGCAGATTCGTCAGCCGGTCCCCCGAACCTGATCCCTACGAAGCAGATCGCCGCAAGGCACAGGCTGATCGCGAGCGGAATTATAGGCGAAGCAGTATCTACTCGCCGCCAACCCGAGACAGACGGGATGATCGTGAAGAGAGAGACCGTGAACGTGAACGCGAGCGTGAGAGGGACCGGGAGCGTGAGCGCGAACGGGATATCCGCATCCGTGAACGCGAACGTCGACATAGTCGGTATGATCGCGAGCGTGAACACCGTGATCTCGACCGTGATGAATACGATAGGTTCTACCGCAGTCGTGCCGATCCACGCAGTCGTGGCGAGGAACTCGATTATGGCGGTGATTCAGCGGTGACGACGCCGACTTTCCCGAGTGAGAGGCGGAAACGTCGTGACAGTGAGGCTACGAGCGTTGCTAGTCGCAAAAGATCGAAGCGTGAGGAGACGGCTCCTGTTGCTGAGAAGGCGAAGACGGAGAAGGCAGGGGAGGTTAAGGAGGGAGGTGGAAAGGAGGATGCTACCGTGCATTCGGGAAGTGAAGAGGGTGAAATTGAGGAGGACTAACTATTTTGTATGTTTTTTTGCGTGTCGTCCATCAATTGACATGTAAACCATTGTCTTATATCTGAACAGTCCAGCTTCAATCCGTCTTGGATGCACACGTGCTTCTTCCGACTGCTACTGCACATTGCTGCTGCATCGCCACTTATTCGCTGACAGGTATGCTCGAAAGCATTTCTACGTATCAAAATTTCCTTCAGTTGCACACTCACGAAAACAGAAACGCCATTTGAAGTAGCGTATATTCAGACTGATCCCCTCAAGCCGTCAGGAAGAGGTGCTGCCATCAGAACGACATGTTATGTAGCCAAGCGGAGCTTTCACCCCTTGATGGCCTCTGTCCCGCTGCACCACGCACGCAGCCTCCGATAATGAGGGTAACCTCACGAGTCACATTATGCGTATAGCGGTGCACAGGGAGGAGGCATGGTATGCCGTGATTATAAGAAGTCAAGAACAGTCAGTCTATTGATGCGCGCGCAATTAGAAAAAGAAAATAAAGATCAAAAAAATATAAAAAAACCGACAGGGACACTGATATAGAACGGCCCGAAACAGCAAAATCCAGCGAGCGGCAAACGAAAAACCCGGAAGAAAAGATAAAAAGACACCTCTATTGCTGCGATCAAAAAGGGCAAGGAAAAGGGACAACGAGGAAGTACACATGCCTGGAAAAGGAAAGTTGTAGTATGCATGGAAGTAAGAGAAAAAGGGAATTCGTGACAACACGTCTCTCTGGTATCAAGAAAAAGTCATTCGGAGAAGGAAGATAGCGAGTAAAGATATGACAATGGAATGAGACGATCAACGACGACGAAAGACAAGACAAAGAGATGAACATCTAACCCAACGGCAAAGAATGAGCAGATATGACAACGAGATGTAAAGGGCAAAGCCAAAGGATGGACGAGATATGGATGAGAGGTGACAACGAGACGGGCTGGGCATTGGAAGCGGTGTCATGGTAGAGAGAAAGGGCAGACGTGTTGGCGCGTCTCATTGGATCCTTGGACAAAACACGGTAATGATGAGGACTGAGACTGAGGGAAGATGTCGGAAGATGATCGAGGAGGCGAGATGATAGGAAAGGATCAGTTCCTTCGAGAATCAGAGTCGGTCTTAGAGCTGGAAGTCGACGAGGCCTTGTGCGATGAATGTGAGGGTTTCTGTTCAGAGGCAGCAATCTTCTTATACATGGTGTTAAGAATTTTCCCTGATGCGTCCTTGTTGGGCCAATGCTTGCAAGCGTAGTCCCTGTTCAGTGTTAGCACGCACGCATTCTCGAAATCTCAAAACACGTAATATTGGAGAAGCACTCACCAAAGTCGCTCCTCGAGCCATTCTCCACGTGAAGTAGAATACCGCTTCGTCGTCTCCGTAATAAACGTTCCCATGTCCTTGAGAGAGACACGGATAGCATTTGCACGCTCGACCTTATTAGGCATATCATCCTTGTTCAATTTCGAAAGGGCCCTGAGCTTATCACGAGCGGGACGGAAGATCTCGATCATCAGAGCCTCATCACCATTACCATTCTCGTGATGACTGTGGTGGCTGTGATGCTTATGACCATGATGGTGGTTCTGGTGATGGTGATCCTGTGCATGGGAGGAATGGGAATGGCTGTTGTAAGGAGAGAGCGAATGTATGTACAGTATGTAGAAGCCGGGCAATGAGTTCGTGAAGGAATAAGCTCTTCGACCTATACTG
>JAGYIB010000387.1:0-10215 GCA_024244615.1 Ascosphaera pollenicola | reverse complement strand
GTTGTGGTAGCACCCACAAGAGACGGATGAGATTTGCAAACACGTTGGCAGATGTGAGTACATCTCCGGTATGGGGGCTGTATGTATTGCAATGCGATGGTTAGCAGGTGTTGACACAGATGGCAAGCGAATTTGACTGATTGATGTACCGGACAGCAGTCCTCAACCTGGATTGAGAGAAGAGGAGACGGCCTGCTGAGGCCGATGGTCTGGCTAGAACCGTTGCGGACATTTTTTTATCTTTTTTTTTCTCGACGCGGGAAGACGGGTAGACCAGATCAGAAGGCGATGAGTGGGTGAAAGGGGCGGAAGAAGAAGAGACGAGGTGCACAAGAGCAGGGCGGACGTCAACAATGTGTCTTCCCTTGAGATGAGATACCAGAACGCGATGAAGAGACGAGGAAGAAGCCAGTTGTTACGGGGTTCTCGATGGTTGAGGCGGTTGAGGGGATGGGGATGGGAGGAGACGACGGCGGAGGTTCTGACCGTCCGGCCGTCTGGCCGTCTGGCCGTCTTCTGCCGGTTGGCCTGCGAATTGACTTTTGGTGCCCGGCCGGATCAATTACGGAAAACACATACATACAGTGGCATTGTGCCAGGCAATTGATACAGGCGGGAAAGGAGACGTCGCCAGAAAGTTGAGTCATGGCATATTTGACCTGATCAGTATAGAACAGATATCTAGGGAGATGATCCTGAATCTTGTTGAAGACCGCTCGACGCCAGCGTTTATCTGCGGAGCGTTATCGAGCTTCTCAGGTGGCGTTCGTATTCTGCTGGACCTCGAGAAAAGTGTCGATCACACTTCGTTGACACCCTCTTTGGTTCTGCTCGTTACAAGCGAGAGGAGCGCTTGTCTGTTCATGGTCTTATGTGATCGCCTTGGTGAGGGCAGATCGACTGACAGCATTGAGACTGAAGTGTCCCTGTTCAGAAGGCCGCCATCCGCCCTATTGGGGTGTTGTTGCATTCCTCTTGTTCATGTCGCGTCCAGGAGAGTATGTTAACAGACATACTCCGTACATTTCCAGCAGCCTGCTTCTGCTTCATCCTTGAAAAACTTGACAAGGAACTTATATGCTGCACCGAATCGCCGGTATGCATGAATGCCGTTGCTTACTGAGAAGAGCATGGTTACTATGGATGTAAACTGCTAAGCATGAGGAACACACAGCCGCAGAGAGGCAAAGAGGTCATCCATCAAGGCTTTGCCACAGGAGGTGGACCCCTTTTTCCAAGCTGGAAAACGCCGACACTCATCAAAGTACTCCCAAACATCCTTCGTGGCCTTGTAGATAGCATCGCCAGTAATAACCATCTTCTCACGATCACCACGGCTATCAATTCCACCCCTTTCAGCAATAAGAACCCACAGAATCTCAATCGTTGCACCCTCCACTTCGAACTCCCCTTCTTCTTCCCCCTTCCTATCCACAATTTCCCCCGTCTTCACAGGCGCCGCATCTGCCGCTGACCGTAGCGCGTGCCCTGGCTCCCATAGCTGTAGCCGAACGACCGGGTTGAAGCGATCACACTCGAACACAAAGACGTATGAGACGGTTTCCTGCATCCAGAGACGGATCTTCTTCGCGAGATAGGTTTCATCCTCGGGGTAGCCAACTTCCACCACAAAGCTCCTTTTCGCAGGATAGCCACCACCGTACGGGTAATCCCTCGGCATCCAGCTAGAATCAGGAGTGAGAATGCGAGTTGGGCACTGCGCTGTCGCGCCGTAGGCCCGCGAAACGCCTACCTTTTCACGGGAAGGTCCTTTCTGTCGATTGCGAGTTTCGAGATCGACCCTGACACCTAGGAACACAGCGAATTTGAGTATGGCGGTTTCGTAGTCACTTGCTACCAGGTCCACCATATCCGAGCTCATCCAGAGGAGTTTGGATACGCGAGTGAACGTTCTCCGCCAATGCTGCCGATAGGCCCTTCAGATTTAGGAATTGCAGCTCTTTAAGGCCATTGCATCTCGAAGCCAGCTTGACTGGCAGCCGTGAGGCCCTGCATAGCCTAGAGCAGACGAAGACTTAATTCTCTGATCTCTGTATCCCTTCGTAACTTTAAGGAGATTGCCCCTCGTTGCGACGAGGCATTCGCGAGCGAACAAAGCGAGACTGCCATATGAAGCTATGGCCAAAGCCATCTGAATTACCTATCAAAGGCTTTTGACGCAACGAGGATGTTATGACAGCATTGACGATTGTCTTCGACTGCTCGCACGTATCAGCCTGGCATAGGTCGGTATATTCAATTGCTTGAATGTAGCAACGATCATTCCATGCTTGGTTTTCCTGGCTTCTTCTGATCAAACCCAGGAGAACCCTCGTCTGATGTATGATCCGGCGGGTTGCTTCATCGGACATGCAGACTCCAGTAGCAGCAGGGCAGGTGTATCAGCACCTGGCCATATGATAATGACTGTCCATGTCAACCTCTCCCTGAGACTCTTTAGGCAGCTTCTGTACAGAGTACAGAGTAGGGGTCGTGAAGCTGGGATGTGCGGGAGTCTCCGTAAACAACAGTTGGTCACTGATAAAACAGTTTTATCGACCCCTCCCAGTCAACCTCACGCGGCGACAGACAAGACAAGCAGCGAAGAAACGACCAAAGCGAACCGCGCAGGGGGAGAGGGAGAGGGAGAGGGAGAGGGAGAGGGGCAGACATACCGTAGACGACGAGGACGGCGTCAGTTGCGTCCTCGGGACCGGTGACGTCTGGTTTTCATTGCTTGTTGTCAGCGGTCAACTTGTTGCTTCATTGACGGGTACTGCTACTCACACGTCTTCAAGCCATTGATGGTCTTGTACTCGCCCTTAGCGACGTAGCCGGAAGCCTGGGCGGGGGGGATGCTGCACGACGCGGGGTAGCATGACGCAGTGGTCAGCCATGGAGGACAAAACACCCCGAAGCAGTCAATTTGAGGGGACAGGGGAATACACACCTGCAGCAAGCCTTGTTGACAGACATTCTGGAGTGGTTACAGTGATTGTTTCGTTTTGTGGTGGTGAAGAGCGATTGAGACGGTGATGGTGATGGTGTCCTGGACGCTCGGATAATGGAAGATGAGCTTCGGGGCAGCTGTCGGAGGAGGGCAGAGGCAGAGGCAGAGGCAGAGGGAATCAGGGTCAACCGAGTGGTCCGCGCAAGCATGAGGAAGAGAGAGGAGAGAAGAGGATGTCTCACTTGTTCAGACTGTTTTTTTCCTTTCCTGTTGATGTGGTGGTTGCAGAGAAGAGGAAGCCTGTCGGGTCTCTCTGTTTATATGTCTACGCCGTCGCCGAGACCCACGCCTTATCTCGGTAGAACTACGAATGAGCCCTGATGTGCACCAGAAGCGACATCGTGATGTTTCGATTGAGATGACGACTATATGCAGTGTAGGTGTATGTCCATATGTCATCATACTCCATCTCCATCTCCATCTCCCCGGTCGACAAAGTCCTTCATAGGATCATCCGCTGCATTCCTGCGTTTCTTGTATGCCTCCATCTCTTCTTCTGAAACCCCCAGCGTGAGCTCTTGCAGTGTTCGTTTCTTCAAGCTTGTCTGCACCGGCTTCTGCTTCTTTTGTTCGGCGTGGTCCTGCTCGGGTTCTTCTGCCTGCCTCTTGTTCAGCAGCAACATGTGCTTTGATTCCTCGAACGCCTTTCTCCCTTCTTCACCCGTACAGTAACTGTTCTTCACCGTCGAATGGCAACAGGCATATCCCCAAGTGAAGTTCTGCCACCAACTGCCCCAGACGCTTGTGTGGTTGTTGATGTATATGTCTTCCGGATATTTGGACTTGACGCTTTCCTTCTCTCTACCCTTGATCAGGCCTGTCTCGTCGTACTCGACGAACCGCTCATTCTCAATGACGCCAGCCTCATGCAGCGGAGTAGGCTGTAGATGTTCTGCTCCACCGTATTTCTCCAGCAACGCTTTTTTCCTCTCGGCTCGCTTGCGCCCTTCTTCTTCGGTGATTTTCTTCTTTGCAAGCAGCGTGCTGGTCGGGTTTGCTTGGATGTGCACTCGTTCGCCGGTCCCGCCGGGGTTGGTTCCCTTCTCTATGCTCTCCCACGCCAGTTTGTTCGCTTTTTCAAATTCCGCAGCGTCGCCGCTTGCCTTGATGAAGTTCTCTTCTGCAACGAGCGCGGATGCCTTGTCCGCTGTAGCGCCCATGTCGACCATGCTGCGGGTTTTGGGATCGTATTTGGCGGAATCGAGGTCGAGATTGAGCAGGTACTTCGCGGTGTCTTCACGAATACGTAGATTCCGCGTGGCTGTCGATTGATGTTTGCGCATGTCTGATTCTTCTGCGTATCGTTCGTCTTCCGGGTGCTCTTCTTCCTCCTCTGCCTCTGCCTCCTCTTCTTCACCTTCGCCGCCTGCTTCCTCCTCGCCCTGCGCCGCCGTCGACTTCTCGATGCCGTCGTGGCCATGCTTCGCTTCTTTCTTCAGGTTCTCCAGCTCATGGTACTCTTCAATGACATGCCTATACTCAGCAGCATCGTACCCATTCCACCTATCCCTCTTCGCATCCCACCCCAGCTCCACGTCCTGCACAACCTCGTCGGCCTGGATATCCTTGCCCGTCCACTTCGCGCCCTTCTTGCGCGGGCGGCTCAGGCATTCTTTCGTCTTGTGCGTCATGGCGCCGCAGTTCTCGCAGGCGCCCTTGCGGTACTTGGTCGCTGCGGGCCCCGCGCGTTTGCCGCGGTCGTACCATGTGGACAGCTCGCGTTTGCGGCGGGCTTCGACGGCGTCTTTCTGCAGACGCTGGTGCTCGAGGTAGTCGGCGGCGGAGGTGGTGTCTTCTTCATCGGGGATGTAGAAGGGCTTTTTGGCAATGTAGTGGGGGATGTACTCGTTGCGCTCTTTGGAGGGGACGTCGGTGGGCTTTTTGGACGCCATGATGGGGGTTGGTGGTTTGGTGTGAGTGATCTTGTCGTGTCTTGTCTTTCTTGATATCCCTGATGGATTTGAGGCCGGTTCTGTTTTATTTTATTTTTTTTCGCCGCGGAGTGACGAGTGACGTCACATACATACATACAGAAAAACAGCTGCAATATATTCATGTTCATGTTCATGTTCATCTATACAAATCATCATCATCTCATCTCTCCATCGCCTCTGCTCATCTCTTCAGGAACCCCCCCGCCCGCCGCAGCCGCACATGCTCAACATGCTGCCTCATTGGCCCATACCGCGTCTTATTCCGCACCACCGAAGTGCGCTTCGCATGCACCTCAAACAACCACTCCTCGCTCTCATGTATCTCCAGCACCTTCACACTACTATAATCATCCATGTCCTCCAAGATACTATAACTCAGCGTCCCCGCGCCACCGCTCGCCGTCTCCACCGCAACATCCATCCACCCGCACAGCGCCTCCTCGCGCTTCGCGGGCGACTTGTACGCGATCGAGGCGTACACTATCGTCGGGTCGTCGGGCAGCTCGTTGGTGCGCGTGAAGCCGCAGCGCGGCAGCAGGGTGTCGACGATGGGCGTGAGGATGACGGGGTCGGACTCGAGGAAGTCGGCGATGAGCAGTTCGCGCGGTGAGGAGAAGTGCGCGGAGAGCGCGGCTTGGTCTGTGTATCTGCGGGAAAGCGAAAGAGAGAAGAGAAAAGAGCCCAATGGTTATTGGGGAGGCAAACCGGGGGGCGCGCGCGGGGTGGTCTGCGTTAGACAGGCTGCTCTGACACTGACAGATTGGCAGACTAAAACGGGTGCTGGGATGCAACTCACTCCTGGAACACGTAGAGCGATGTGTCGTCGTCGAACGCCCGCGGGAGGGCGAGGAAGTACTTCAGCACGCCCGGCTCGTGGAACCACGCATGGCGCGCGCACTCGCTGTACAGCCCGAACACCTGTTCGCCGTCAGCCTGTGCCTATGCCTATGCCTCAGTCTCTCACCCGGAGTGTCTCACCTTGTCGCGGTTGGCCGCCGTGCCCATGGACAGCTTGGTCGTCACCCACACCGTGGAAGGCGGAGGCGGAGGCCGAGACGGAGGAAAAGGCGCAGATGCGGATGCGGGCGTAGACGCAGACATTGGCGTGGGAAGTGATATGTGGGTGAGAAAGAGGAGGAGGAGGAGGAGGAGAAGAAGAGGACGAAAAAGTGATGGAGCACAGATGGGCAGGGATATGTCGTGTGTGGCTTGTCTATGATGTTATGGATGATGTTTCGATGGTCCATTGATTTTTTTTTTTCTCCATTACATACATCGCGACTGGGGCTGACTCAAACATCAACATCAACAGCAAGAAAGCATCGAAACAGGCAGCTGAATGGAGAGGACGGAGAAGGAAATGCATCAGATGCATTGATACCTGAAGAAGAACCCTCTGCTTCACCTTCTCCTCCACCTCCAAGCAACTCAGTCACCTCTACGGGGTACACGGCTTAGCACACAGTCGAATGAAACTTCGTCTGCTTCTCCTTCACCCGCTTCTCATGCTCAGGGCTCTGCTTCTTCCTCTCCGACCCTTTCCCCATCCTCTGCGCCGCCTTCAGCATGTCGACCGAGTCCTCCGAGCCGCCCAGCGAGAGCAGGTCCATCGGGTCGCTGTTGAGCAGGTGCTCCGTCGCTTCGACGACGTCCTTGAGGAGGTTCTGGATGAGGTCGCGCGACATGCTTTCGCGGATCACGCAGCGGAGGATGTACGTCTTGTGCAGTTTCTCTGGCAAGGCGTAGTCTGAGAACCAAATCGACATGAAATCGCATGGGTTAGTGCGTGCGAAGAAGAAGAAGACCAGAAAAGACGCCAAAGAATCGGGAACTTCACTTACTCGGAACGATATACCCCTTCATACGAAGCAACATCGCTATTCCACCCTGCTTGATTTGAGGGAATTTCTCCTGGAAATCATCCGTGAAGCGGAACGCCACAACTGGCAACCCTTCATTATACGTCCCCGACGACGCTCCCGGTGCCAGCGGCTGCTGCTCCTCAACGGGCTGATACCCGTACGTGCCCTTCTCGCGATGAATATCGCTGAGCACATAGTACCACCCCGTCTTCTCGAGCCCTTTACTCAACAGCCTCGCGTTCGCGAGACATCCCTCCATAATCACCTGATACCCTTTGCGGCCCAGGCGTATGAAGTTATAGTACTGCCCGATGACGGGCGCGCCAGACCGCGAGAAGTTCAGCGTGAACGTTTCCTCCGTCCCGCCGAGATAGTCGAGTTCGAAGATAAGATGTTTCGGCAGGAACTTGGTGTCGCGCCAAATCACCCACCCCAGGCCGGGATACACGAGTCCGTACTTGTGGCCCGAGACGTTGATCGACACGACGCGCGGGAGCTCGAAGTCCCATTTACTCCCCCCCGCCCGGCGTCCGTGAATGGCGCGACGAAGCCGCCGCTCGCGGCGTCGACGTGGATGGGGATATTCCACCCGTGCTCGGCCTGCACTTCGTCGAGGATCCGTGACACTTCCTCCACGGGCTCGTAGTGGCCCGTGTACGTGCTGCCGAGAATCAAGAAGATACCAATGGTATTCTCATCGATGTGCTCTCTAATGCGCCGCGTATCGATGCGGTAATGCGACTCCTCGCACACCGGTATCGCGCGGTTCTCTACCTCGAAGTACCGCGCAAACTTCGGCAGCGCGACCTGCGCGTTCGCGCCCATGATGATGTTCGGATGCTTCGTGTCCTTGCCCTGCGCGCGCCGCATCTCCTGCCACCGCCTCTTCATCGCCAGCCCGCCCAGCATCACCGCCTCCGACGACCCCGTCGTCGCAGACCCGATCGCCTGCTCGCCCGGCTGCGCGTGCCACAGATTCGCCAGCATCGAGATGCAGCGCGACTGGATCGTCATGAGCGAAGGGTACTCGTCTGCATCGGAGAGGTTCTTGGCGAGGTTCTCCTGCCACAGCCTGCTGCCTTCGCGCTCCATCCACGTGTCGACGAAGCTGGCGAGGTTGAGCGCGGGGATGCCGTCAAGTTTGAGCTCGGCTTTGATCATCTCGTATGCGGCGACGTCTTCGGTGCCGCTCTGGGGCAGTTTGAAGCGCGGGGTTTCTTCCTTGGAGGCGTAGCGGCATGCGAAAGGGGGGCCCGTGTTGATCAGGGATTCGTAGGCTATTTGCTCGGATTTGGATTTTGGTTTGACTTCGCCGAGGATGCGCTCGGGGTCGACCTGCCGTGAAAGATGGGGAGGTTGGAGGTCAGAAAGGGGGGAATGTGCAGATGATGATGATGATGAAGGTTGTTATCTCGGCTTACATGTTTTGCTAGAACCATTTTGTCTGTCTTTCTTTCGTTCTTTCGTTCTTTTCTCTCAAGTATGTAATGTCAAATATCATATAGATTTGAACATTGACGACAACATCCCTATACCACGAACAATCCGCACCTCTATGGACCTTCTTATACCCTTCCATACATACATCTTGAACTGTATACAACAAAGTTGCTGCACTTTCGCCCCCCAACCTTCTTCCCGGCTCTCGCCCCCCCAAACTCAATTGAAGGAACATTCGCTACTTTGACATTTGACGTCGGCTTGCATCACTTCCCACAATGTCTAGTGTACTTGTTCCGCGCGTTTCCTCACGACGACGGGCAGAGAAGAGCATGCATACATTAACTTATTGCCAGTGCCGGGACAGGGGCAGGCGAGGTGGAATCCTACTTGGAAGAGGTCCGAAAGGTTGCTTGGAGACGGGGCCGGAAGAACATATCTGATTCCATTCGGAAGTCAATTTGATTCTTAGCATCGAACTGAATTGAGCCGAATTGAATTTGATTTTCGAGATGTTTGAACAACGCCGATGGACGGAGAATATGACTGATTCTCATTGCATTCGACATGGACATCACAGGCAGGGGAGATATAAGCAGCACACGATTGTGTGTGCTTTCTTGCTTTCTTATTTTTCCCGAATCAATTGATCGATGAACAATCATCTATCAAAGCGTCGTCGTGCAAAATGATGCACGACGTTGAGAAAAATCCCTGCCAAACAAAATCCGTCAGCAACGACTCTCACATATCATGAATTATAGAGGCGACTGCAAAGAGGAGGGAAAAACAAGAGACCTACCCCTTCTTTTCCCCACCCCCGGCCCAGTTCAAAACTTGACAGCATCGGGCGACCTTGCCGAACATCTCGCCCTATGCACATCAAACGACCCGGCTCGCATCGAGTCGTCATCATCCAGGTCCCTGCCCAGGTCAATGACACCGACTCCATCAAGACGATCATCTCGCGCCGTAAAACATGAAAAGAACCAGCAAATCAGAACAAGAAACCGGGACGGGAAACGAAACATATCAAAACACAAAACAAAACCCATATGTACGCCAAAGCCGAAGCAAAAGACGGGAAGAAAAGCCGTCGTAAGCTGACGTCAGCTCCACGTGTATATCCGGGGTGGTGCTGCTGTTTGACCCGTGTGTGGTGTGTATTTTGTGTGTGTGTGGCCTTCCACCCGCCCACGCCTCACGCTCTGGTCTGGTTTCTTTTCTTGCGCCGTCGCCACCCTCTCACCTCTTCTGTTTGGCCGGGCTCAGCCAGCCAGCCAGCCAGCCAGCCCTACGGGGGTTACCGACCGATTCGTCTGCTGGGGCGATCTAGAAGAAAATAAACATCCGGCTTCTAGAAGAAGGTTAATTGAGCTGTTGAACCTCAAAACCACAGGAGGGTTTTGGGGGAAAGGGATGATGACGGTAAAGAGAGGGTCATACTGTGTCTGTTTGGCAAGTGATATATGCCTCTGGGCATGGTCTGATATCATAAACCGATGGTATATGATGGACCTGGGCCAGAATATATCACTTGTCCGGATGGTATACAACATATGCTATGCCTTCCTTTTCTTTCCTCTTATCTCCCCTCCTTTCCTTCCCTTTTCTTTCAGCTGATGCCGCATCGGGCATTTTCTTTGCTTCTTTCCTTTTGCGAGGAAGTTGGTCCTGGACTGTCATGACTCGGTCGTCTCGAACATGCCATCCACTCATTTGGCAGAGAAGGCACTTCCTGCTTGACGCTGCTCGACGCTGCTTTTACCCCCCTTCTCACTCCTCCCCCATTCAGCGGTGAAAGAGCGGGCGTAGCAGAAGATGGCGATCGTGGTTGCGATGAGGATGTTGGATGTTATGCACAGGGACGTCTGTCTGTGCCAGTGCGTTGATGACTTGTCCGACAAGCTCAAGCAATCGCTCATTCCGAAGCACCCTTTTGCGCAATTCCCCTGCCTCATAGAGATAC
>JAGYIB010000386.1:0-10221 GCA_024244615.1 Ascosphaera pollenicola | reverse complement strand
ACGTGAGAGACTCGAGAGAGGATTACGACCGTATCCAAGCGAGAGATAAAAAGGCCGACTCACATGGCCAAAGAGTACGGCTTTGATTACGAGATGGTAACGTACAAGTGGCCTCACTGGCTGCGATCACAGCGTGAGAAGCAACGTGAGATTTGGGGATACAAAATCCTATTTCTAGATGTCCTTTTCCCACTTTCCCTCGATAAGGTCATCTTTGTTGATGCTGATCAGATCGTCCGTACTGACATGTACGACCTGGTGACCTTTGATCTCGAAGGGGCACCTTATGGATTCACACCAATGTGCGACTCTCGCGAAGAGATGGAGGGATTCCGGTTCTGGAAGCAGGGGTATTGGAAGAACTTCTTGGGCGGACTTCCGTATCATATCTCAGCTCTATACGTTGTTGATCTCGTCAGGTTCCGCGCTATGGCTGCCGGTGATCGCCTTCGCGGTCAATACCAGGCTCTTTCCTCAGACCCGAACAGTCTTTCGAATTTGGACCAAGATCTTCCGAACAATATGCAGCGGATGCTACCAATCAAGTCGCTTCCTCAGGATTGGCTATGGTGCGAGACATGGTGCTCAGACGAAGCTTTGAAGACCGCTCGAACCATAGACCTTTGCAATAACCCCCTGACAAAGGAACCGAAACTGAGTCGGGCTCGCAGGCAAGTGCCGGAATGGACTGAATACGATGAAGAAATCGCGGCCCTGTCTAGGAGAGTTTCGCAGCCGGAGAAGCAGGCCGGGAACTCAGAGGAAGGAATTGTTCACGAGGAACTATAAACTAAGCTTTCAGGGATATGAAGTTTCGCATATACGACCACACAGCATTTGAATAGATATATCTTCAAAATATCAGAGAACTTGTATGAGCCAACATCTGCGGTTATACGATCGTCTGTCATCAATTGGATAAGTCCAATACAAACCAATTAAGATGACTGCTTTGATGGTACTTAGTGTACGCATAAGTCGTAGCCATGGAGACAAGATAGACGTATGA
This sequence comes from Ascosphaera pollenicola, assembly GCA_024244615.1. Classification (NCBI taxonomy): domain Eukaryota; kingdom Fungi; phylum Ascomycota; class Eurotiomycetes; order Onygenales; family Ascosphaeraceae; genus Ascosphaera; species Ascosphaera pollenicola. The sequence continues at coordinate 9,212 of JAGYIB010000386.1, read as the reverse complement.
CTTGCAAGCCAGTTCTCGATGCCAGGGGCAGAAGTCAAAGTCCCTGCCCAAGCAGGGTAGTATACCGTCTCCTAACCAATGCGCCAGGCAGTTCATATGGAATCACTTGTTCGCGAAACGGCCCCGCGCCAGCCTGTTCCCCACACAATTGTACATGTTCCTTGTACAATGTGGCGCAACAAGGCATTTCTCCGCACGAGCGGAGCTCCCCGATGTGGGCCTGAATTGGCAAACAGCTTCTGATAAGACGATGCGATAATCTCTTCTGAAGTGATCAGATAAATCGACCGCTTTTTTCTTTCGACGACAGACTGCAGACGTTCAGCGTCCGAAGCGTTGCGAGAATCCTCAATTTCACTCAATTAAAATAAGTAAGGCTGATCATGTCGTCCTAGAGTCTGACTGAGTACTGAGCTGTAAGCTGATTGACATAGTTCGACCAGCCCGAAACACTGAACGACGATAAACCAAGATGATCGTGATCACATCTTCGAACTGCATTGTTGGCGGCAAGCTGACGCCTGCGACAATTGTCATTGACAAGAAGACCGGCAAAGTCACGTCGGTCGACCTATCCGTCCTGCCAAAGGAGAACTTTACTCAAACCGATAATTATCGGGACTATAGCCCATATGTTGTGATGCCTGGTCTGGTGGACGCCCATGTCCATTTGAATGAGCCAGGACGCACCGAGTGGGAGGGTTTCTATACTGGAACCCAAGCAGCAGCGTTTGGAGGAGTGACAACGGTCATAGATATGCCATTGAATGCAATTCCACCTACAACAACTGTGGCAGGATTTCATGAGAAGCTCAAGGCAGCCAAGAATCAGTGCTGGGTTGATGTCGGATTTTGGGGCGGCCTTGTCCCAGGAAACACGGGGGAGCTGAAGGCGCTCGTTAAAGAAGGTGTTCGAGGGTTCAAGGGATTCCTCATCCACAGTGGTGTAAGAGCTTGCCTTAGTGCCATTTCGTGCCTGACGAGCTTGGTATTGATGTCAGAGTGATAGGTCGATGAGTTTCCTGCGGTCACTGCCTCAGACATCCGTGACGCCATGTCGGAATTGGCACACGAAAAGACTACATTGATGTTCCATGCAGAGATGATGCCTCAAGATCCTCCTACAGAAGACCCCTCGGCGCCAATCGATGCGTACAGCACTTTCTTGGACAGCCGACCAGCATCGTTTGAAACCTGTGCTGTCGAGGAGATTCTTTCGCAGGCTCATGTTGCCCCAGAATTGCCTTTGCATGTCGTCCATCTCTCCGCAAAGGAGGTGATTCCCCTCCTCCGGGCAGCCCGTCAGCGCGGCGTCAAAATTACGGCAGAGACATGCTTCCATTATCTGTCACTTGCCGCTGAGCAGATTCCTCACGGTGACACCCGCCATAAGTGTTGTCCACCAATTCGCAGTCAGCTCAACCAGGATGCTTTGTGGGAAGAAGTTTACCGATATGATCAAGACGATGGAGTCATCAAGACCATAGTGTCGGATCACTCGCCTTGCACCCCAGACCTGAAGCTGTTGCCAACTAGCATTCCTGGTTCGTGCTGTGGTCAGTCTTCCACAGAGGATACCTCAGAAGTTGGAAGCTTCATGAAAGCGTGGGGAGGTATCTCTTCTGTTGGTCTTGGTCTACCCATTCTTTGGACAGAGATGAGCAAGCGTATTCAGGCAAAGGGTGGTGAATCACAAGAACAGGAGGCCTTGGAGATGCTTCACAGACTGTGTTCGGCCAACACAGCTGCTCAGGTCGGATTGTCAGATCGCAAGGGAGACCTCGCAGTTGGGTTTGATGCGGACATCTGCGTTTTTGATCCGTCTGCTGAGTGGACCGTGAGTAAGAATAAGCTCTTATTCAGGAATAAGTGCAGTCCTTACGAAGGTAAGCAAATGCGTGGTATGGTTTTGGAGACATGGATTCGTGGCAAGCGAATTTTCGAAAGGAGTAGAGCGGAAGAGGGAAATCATGGGTTGGAAGGCATGATCGGGAACCCTGAGGGACGACTGCTTTTGGAGCCTCGCAGGGCTTGAAGGATGTAAGGTCAAATGTACTGCTTATGAACACCTCATCCCTCGGTAATTGAATAGACCTGAACGTATTGGATAATGCCACTGGCATTGGCGCTGACTAGGGCGTGGCAATGCTAATGATTGACGATAACGTATCTTGACTACTCTCAAGAGTTATCCTGATCCTCATTATCGCGCTGCCAACGTTCCCGTATGCGTCGTCTGACCCCGCCATGTACACCGCGACCCCAGATCTCTTCGGCGACTTCTGTTTTCACAATTGCAGCGTCGCCGTCTTTCTGTGTTGACGAGGTTATCTCAAACTCACGTACCACAGTCTTCTTTTCCACGAGACTCTTCTCCTTGAGCTTAGCAGCCTTGACTTTGCGCAAATAGGATGCGTAGACAACGACTTCTGCAATACCGACAACGATACCTGCAAACAGCGAGATGAATACCCGCGCTGGCTGAGTGCTGTGGGCTCCTGGGTAAGTTGCAGCTGCCGATGTTGGGGACAAAAACGAAAGCAGAGGCCCTGGGACACGAAAGTTCGAGATGGCCCAATAGACGGCAAACCCTGTAAATATGACAGACACCAGAATGTTGATAACGAGAGAGGGGTCCAGATTGTCTTCCTCTTCTTCAGGAAGTGACAATCCCACACCATGAGGAGTGGTATTTGCAAAAATTGGATTCGAATCATGCATGGATTTACCCAGCAGCATTTGCTGGTAATCTTTGGCTTCTTGCTCAGCACGCAGTCGTGCCATCAGAGCCAAGTACTCTGGTGTTTTCTCCTACATATATAAATATATATTAGCGCGCAATTCCTCGTAGATTGATGTCCTCTGTATTCACGCAATTCGAACATACAGTCTTGGGTTTAGGAGGTGGTGGTGGGATGTAGACCCCAGAACCTCGAAGTAGACGATTGAGCGAGTGATCCTCCTGAGGGACATCATCTTGAGCCACGTTCTGAGACTGAAGATACCTCGACAGTGCGATGAGCTGGGTATGTGAGATACCCTCGGTCTGCGATTGCTCTTGATCAGAGTCATTGGGTGCCTCATGCGCACCGAGCTTAGGCAGACCAAGCTCCTCGCGACGGTCTTGAGGGACCAGGGCGAGGGCATCAGATATCGCGGGGGTCACAACGAGGAGGACCATGTCTGCGCACTCGTAACCGAGCAGTATCCTCTGAGTGGTTCAGACAGGGTGTCATATCCCGCTCCCTGTCATGATTGACGTCTGTCTTGTCTGTCTGGTGGTTGATTTTATATTGACTTTCGGAGATACCTCTCTCCCACGCAACTGCAACTGACGCCGCGCTGCAGGTCCATATCGACGACCAACCACCACCTTGCCCGCAAGCCTGTCATTGCAAGTCGCAAACATCGCTTTTCCCTACACAACAAGGCCGTGAAGCCATTTTGAGTATACTATCGCACATCATGTCCGCCGAACAATCATCAAAGTGTGTGCCACAGATCGCCCGTCTCTGAGCTTGCTCGCAAACATTCATCAAGCGACCTGCACGCATACCATGATCTCCCATCACTGACATTTTGCTACCAGAGGCCCCAAGCTGGTCAAGTCCTCCAACCCCAGGGGAATCCCGACTGCCCCCTTTGTCGACAATGTCGCCGACTACGTTTCTTCGCGAGAGGAGGTTGAGCCTACACTGCGCTCGTTCCAGGAGATGATCTCGAAGTACCAATTCATGGAACTAAACACAAAGAAGAGAGCTGAGGGCCTCGAAGATAAGATTCCAGAGATGAAGAAGACACTTGAGACTGTACAATTCTTGTCGGCGCGCAGGAAGGTATGCTAGTTCTGGTCCTGATCATTGGGAACAGCAGTGTTAATTGTCCACAGGCTGGAGCTGAGAAACCGCTGGAAACAACGTTCGAGCTCAACGACACACTCTACACTCGAGCTGAAGTTGCGCCTGAAGATACAGATGAGGTTTATATCTGGCTAGGAGCAAACGTCATGCTTTCCTACCCTATAGATGAGGCTGAGGAGCTGTTGAAAAGCAAGCTGGCAGCAGCCGAGACCAGTCTGAAGAATTGCGAAGAGGACTTGGAGTTCATGAGAGAACAGATCACCGTCAGTCGTCTCTTCAATCCCTGAAGCGCATGATCTCATAGCTAACGCATTGATTCAGACACTGGAGGTCGCAACAGCGAGAGTGTACAACTGGGATGTCGTCCAGAAGCGCAAAGATAAGGCTGAAGGAAAGGTCGACGAATCAGAGAAGGAAAAGTCATCAAAATAATCGCAGTGCGTACAGACACAGTTAGTACATACGGAGTCACTTGCTGCATGACCCTACCCCGTGCAATGGTGAGCAGGATGCTCAGCATATGACGGCAACTGAGGCTGCATCAATTGCCCAGGTCCTGATCCGGATAGCTTGTCAATGCTATGCAATCCATCCAGCTCCATTTGGAAGATTAAGCATATTGTCAGTATGCAAGGCTGATGGTGTAATCGTCGATTCGAGGCAAATGTTTAGAGTCATCTATCAACACATAACTTTGTCAGATTGGCTATACTACGAGGCTAGAGCAATTAGCATCTACAATATCTTCATTCCCAACAGGTGATTCATCCCGAGATCGCAAATCTTTTCCCTTTCTTCTTTCAACAGTCGCCAACATAGCTTCAAGCAGCGTCAACATGGCTAGAAAATCGTATTATTGCTGGATATAGCTAAAATTATCATGCATGTGGCCACTGCAGGGGCAATGCTGTCTGCGACGCTCAAGGTAATGCAAAGCTTATGGTAAAAGCAGCAGTATGTATCAAAAAAGGGAGCAAAATATGAAACAAAAAAACTCAGGGGCAACAATATCCCTGCAAAATGACGAAGATGGATTAAGGGGATGTATCGTTGCAGTCGTCGCCATGTCATTATCAAAGGGTTTGGCCGTTTATTTTTGTGATCGTGGAGGAGAGTACATCACTGGATCGTTCCCAGCAACATGGGAGACAATTGTCCAGTCGTCAAGGGGGCTGTCGTCACCAGCGGGTGCTGGGTCGGTGGTCTTTCCTTGTGTCTTTTGTCGGGAAAGAGTCTTCGCGTATTCTAGATCTCTGTACAGAGCTTCAATCGCATTTTTCACGCCGTCCTCCTATTTTGAATGTTAGTCATTGCTGCAAAAGAGTGGCACTTGCCTCATATTGGAGCAGGCTTACACTCCTGATTTTTTCACCGAGCATCCTGGCTTTGTCGATCATACGCTCATTCCGAGTCGTCTCCCATAGCGACCTCGATAGTAGTGACATGTTCAACTTCTTCATCTGGATGCCGACACCAAGATCCTCTACCCTGTTTCCAAAAAAGAATTGATCCCCAAAGAATGGTTTAATGATGGTCGGCTTCCCAGCCCTCAAGCTCGCTCCTGTTGTACCGGCTCCTCCATGATGAGCAACAGCATCGACCCTTGCAAAAAGCCAATCATGCGGCACTGAGCCAACCTCATAGATCTCCCCTGGCAGCTTGAACTCTAGTTCTTCGGCAGTCGGAGTATGTCCCAATCTCCCTGACCAGCCCTTAGACAAGATGCAACGGACGTCAGCTTTGAGCACAGCATCTGAGATAGTCTTTGTCAAGGCGAAAGGGTCCGCCACGACGATGGAGCCGAATCCGATATATACAAGTTTCTTCCCATCAATTCTAGCTTTATCCATGAATCGGAGGAGATCCTCTGGTGGCGTCCAATTGGTGGCCTCATTCAAGAACCAGTATCCAGTGACGCGAACCCAATCATTGTAGTCGAGCGGGGGCGGCACGACAGATGGTGAGAAGTTGTAGAGAAATGGCACTCGAGTCTGTTGCATCTTGTCAAGGTTTGTGCTCGGCAGTCCCAATTCTTTCTTTCGCCAGGCATTGACCTGCCACGCTATCGCTTTCCAGAAGAGGGTGTCAAACATGACATAAGTCATGTAGTTATAAGCACCACCCATCTTGTGATCCGGTACAGCGAATGCATGCGGATACACTCTAGTGCGTGTCCATGGCATCGTGAAGGCTCTGAAATAAGGAATCCCCAATGCCTCCGCGATATGTATGCCACCCATAGCGCTGGGAGATTCAATCAGAAGATCGCAATTCTGGCATGCCGCCCATGACGAAGATAGAAGACCATCGATCCAGCCTCGAAATTTAGCTGATGCTTCCTTGAGGAATGAGTATGTGAACATGCCGTTTTCCACACATATGCGCATGAGTTCAGCCGGTTCTCCATCTATAGGAGCAAAGTCAATGTCGTGTTTTCGAATCCATGGCTCAAACTCTTTATGAGTCGCTATCTTCAGGATATGTCCCTCTGCCATCAGCCCCTTTGCCAGCGCTATATAAGGCTGCACATCTCCTCTCGAACCGATGGTCAAGCAGACTATCCTCAAAGGCTCTGTTGGTGTGAAATTGATGATCGAAGCTCTCGGATCATCAAAAAGCAGCGGATTTGAAGTAATCGAAATTTGTGAATCCATGAGGTTTGACGCGCCAGTTTCTGTGGGTGCTTGAGAGTCCCCTAGACCCATCGCAGTTGCATCGCGGTTCGAGAACTCTAGTCCAAGCTCTGGATTGTTCCTCAAAGATTCGATGATTCGAAGGAGCATGACGGCGCAATCATCTCTGTTCTGCTCGGATCTGAACTGGAAGAAAAGTTCCTCGTGGCCACGGATAACTATAGCCAGGCCATGATATCCGAATTGGAAACCTCGCTCCTGCTCAACATTCTCAACGTCTCTCAATGGCAGGACCATGAGTGTTTTTGTGCCCGGCAGTAAGCTCCTGAAACAGATCTTGGTGCTTCCAATGTATATCTTGCCGTACAAAGGTAATGTTCGATGTAGATAGGCAAAGTGTGTAGCGATCAGTTTCTCCGAGTCAGGTAAGCCAAAATGATTTCTGAATCTGTCTCCATGTTCCTGCGCATGCCTTCCATCCTCCTCCTCAGAATCCTTTCCGTAGGTGATGGAAACATCCTCATATTCGTTGTAATGTCGACTAGGAGCATTCCACATGCCAGACACTTTTTCGTAGTATCCCAGCGGCCTCGAAGTAAGCAGAGTGCTGACTCTTTTGCCCCTTGTCTTGATTTCACCTGCAAGTTCTGCTGCGCGTTGAAGCGGGTATGTGCCATATCTTACTATGTCGTGCAAAGCAACGGGGCTGGCACTGTATTTGGTGGAATGGCCGTGACTTTCGTCCAGTTGTTGGCCCCTGAGACCCAGTCTTGAGATGATGTTGAAGTGGTTTTTCGTGGTTTCAGCCTCCGTCGGCATAGACGATCGCGCAGTATTGACAGGCGCATCATCATTCAAAGGAGTTGCTCGTCGTAGAGGGCCCGCAGCCGATAGCATCGATCCTCTATCGGACTGGGCGATGGCTGGTGGTGGCAAAGCCTGTATTGACTTGTCCATGGGTATATCAGGCGCATTTGAGAGACGGAGCTCAGTGTCAGCCGTGCAGCGCAATGGACCCCTGACATCACCCTCGGAACGGGATCGCATGGGCCTTATGCTAGGCTTTTGCGTGCGCCTTGCCCCTGCCAAAGTCTTTCCACGAGCCCGGCCTCGAGATGCTGTACGAGATGCTGCACGAGATCTTGATCGAATTGTTCCCCGTACTGACTCGCGCAATGGCACTGTGAGCATCTGCTGCGTCTCATCGGTACTGTCTGGTTGTGTACCAGCCTCTTCTCTTCTGAGACCCTTGTCATCAATCAATGACTTGAGAATACTCGCGACCTCCTGATCATGAGCCAGAAAACCGAACATGTACTCATCCACTGCGAATGTCTCGTCACTTTCTATCACGCGCAGTTTGACAGCTTCAGCACAATGAAACATGATGGTTTCCTCCATATCAACGATGTTCGCGATAGGAATGCACAGCTTGACGCTATTTCCTTCATTGGCTGTTCGGAATATTGATTCCCTGATACTGTCGACCCAGCTTTTGGCACTGTTTGCACTGTCTGCGTGGAAATGGTACGTCTTGTTGTTCGTCGTGATAGAGAACTCCTTGGATTTGCTGTCTCCATTTTTCTGAGTGGCAGATATACCGTAACGCAGGTCGATATGTCCACTAGGGAAGTAAGTATCTGCAGGATCTCTGTAGTATGATAGAACATCATCCTTCAGGGAGAACCAGTAACGGGTATAGCGAATATAGTCGTGGCGTAATTTCGAGAGGTAGCCTGTTTTCCCTGCCCCCTGAGGTTGACTGGGCAGGTAGGCGTAGAAGCAGATGTGCTCCTCGGTGATGTACATATATCCTTGCAGCAAAACCCCACGAATAAACCAAGCCTGATGTTCTGATATGATGGTCTCCAAGTTGTCTAATCCAAAAGTATCTTTCAATCGTCTTGAGACGTCTGCAGTATGCTTGTCATCTTGAACTGAGGTTTTCTGGGCCGTTTGCCGGTCTGTGTCATCCATTGTGTTATCGCCAACTCGTGAGGGACTCAGAGACACTGATTGTTTTGAGAACAGGTCTTCTCGAGTGCTGGGGTCAAGAAAGTCACTCTTGGGTCGCTGTTTTGATGGTTGTGATTTGTCTTGTGGGATGCCTTGCTTCGCCTTGGACTGTGACTGTGGTAGTGGTGACAAACTCCTCAGGAACCTCGACTTGAGGAAGCTGTGTTCCCCCCGCTTATCATCATTGTCTTTGCCAGTTTTACCCTCCTCGGGCTTGTTCGAGTCAGTGTTGTCATCCTCGCTATCTGAAGAGTCGTCGAAACGAGACTGTATATCTCTTCTGGACCCAGTGGCCGTGATCAGCGAGAAGAAGGATTGATGCAGAGGTTGGAACAAGTCCTCACGACCCCGGAAGTTCTTTGGTGGTGCTGAAACATCGTCTCGCTCGTCGTCAGTGTCAACATCTCTGTTTCTGGAACGAGCAGGCATATGGCTCTGAGACAACTTTGCAAGATGCGAGCGAATTGTGCGAGGCGGCGACCTCGAGGGAGGCCCCCGGTCTTCGTGTGCCGGCATGATGACCACGGTTACCTCTGAACCTTTCCACTGCACAGGCAACAGGAGATGGATCGGTATTCGCTTAGATCAAGCTGCTCAACTTTGACAATCTTGAATCCAAGGTCTTTATGGCCCTTCTGAATTCGCTTCACATTGAAGCCAACCGTGGGGTTAGAACTAGAGAAAGGCTAGAAGTGAGCAACCG
>JAGYIB010000385.1:0-10223 GCA_024244615.1 Ascosphaera pollenicola | reverse complement strand
GTGATGTTCTGTCTGTCTCCTCGTATTGGTGTACTGTCAGTAACAGGGCTGTCCAGGGCTGTCCGCCCCAAGATCCCTTCACCGCCAAGCAGTGTTACCGTACAGGACGATACAGGACGATACCATACAATACCCCCTATGTTGTCTCTGTGTATATTTCTGTCTCTCTCTCTCTCCCTCTCCTCCTCTTCTCTTCTTCTCTTTCTTATTTCTTCCTCTCCTCCCCCCCTCTTCTCCTCTTGACTCCCAGCCAATCTCACAACAACTCAAACCTCACCTCTCACCACCACATCTTCTCTTTCTTCTCTTTTCTTTCGTCTCACCACAGCTCATCCCTCACCATGGAAGGTATGTCCTCTCTCCCTGCTGCTTGATTCGATTCTTGATTCCAGGTTGAGCCAGTTAAGGCCAGGTGGTGCCATTTCCCGCCGCTCCCTGCCTGCCTGCTCACCCCCCTATTCCCTATTGATCTCCCGCTAACTCCTCAACAGAAGAAGTCGCTGCTCTCGTCATCGACAATGGGTATGTCTGAGTCTCTGTCCCGTCTGCTCTGCTGTCTCATCGCTCACCTTCTCAACCCTTAACCTCAGCACCGTCCGCCCAAGCGTGTCCAAAAACGTCTTCTCGCGCTCTTCGCTGGCCACAATGCCCGCGCGCGCGGGGACCACAGCTTTCGGCGTCGCCGGCACGACGTCCCACGCAATGATCTCCGCGCCTTCGGGGAGGGAGATGCGGTGGTGGTTTAGGTTATTGTTAGAGTGAGTTGAACTTGATCCCCCCCTGAAATTTGTTGCGCTGGTCAGGGATTGGATGGTGTGCTAACCTCGGTATCCTTCTTCTGCAGATATGCACGAGTGATCGATGACAACCGTACATCGCTTGGATTCTCATTGAAGGAGTAGAGACAGGGCTCCTACTTGGCTGCTCATTCCTCTGACGTTTTTTGGTGATGGATAGACTCGGGGTCATTGTGATACCCCCATGATACGCTGAACATCTGCTTTGAATTTTTCTCCCTTGATATCGCTTGTCTTCTGCCCTTATTCTTACGCTCATCTTTGTGACACACCCTCTCTCTAATACAGATCGAGATCAAACAGTTTCAAACCTTTCTCTCTTCACATAAGATTCTCGTACAGCGTAGTCAAACCTCTTAACCATTCCTCCAACCCTCCATCTCTCTCACCCCGCTGATCAACCCCAGTCTGGACCTGTCTGCGGTTGACGTCCGCACACGATCACGATTGGGTTACGCCGGCGCGCTGTAAGTACAAGGTACGTAGAAATGTATAATATGAGAATGCTTGATATGTAAACTAGAGGAAGATCAGTCCTAGAGACTGATGAGAGAATATCTATAAACATGTCTGTCTATCCATGCTGTTCCAGAATAGGAAAGAACTCTATCTATACGCAATAAGGAAAGTGCGTCTCACACGCGCACCAGCAGAGACAATCCGAGGATCATCCCAGGATTGGTCTCAACTAACCCGCAAAACGGTGGGCAACAAGTGTTCTCCCTCGCCGCTTCGTGCTGAAGCGAGGCTGTGAATGAGAGTTGATTCGAGCGCTGGTGACATCTCACGGGAGAGGGGTCTGTGTACGGAATACATAGTGGATGAAGGATCGAACCCGGGTAGGATTCGGGTAGCTGCTGCTGTCTCTTCTTCATATGACACTGATACTGATATCATCGCTATAGGATTTGCTCTTCAATGCCAATTTTCTTCCCCGAGCACAGGCTACATATTGAAAAATCAAGGTGAAAATAGGCCGATACCTTGTCAGCTTTGAACCTTGGGAGCCTAACCGATCATTCCCAAGATATATTCATCACATCTCCAGGAGACTCGGGCGTTTTCGTTCAATTCCCATCATCTTTGGTTGATTCGCTTGTTGGAGTCAAACCTTGCCGTGCTTCACAATGGCGGGGCCATTGCACGCTGTCGATGCCATCGAGTACGGCTTTCTCTGCTTCTACTGCGTCTTGGTGTGGCTATACTATATAGTCGCAGGTGTCAAGACCAAGTATATCTTTGCGAAGGCCACTCAAGAAGAAGAGAACGAGTTGCATTCAGGTACGTGGTTCCTCTTACATCCTGAAGATTGAACACACGCATATCTCACACATCAAACAGCGAGAGATCGATTCTGGAACCTATCAAAGCAATGGGAAGGCTTGTCCCATCAATTCCTTGACCTCAAGGATGGTGTTCGCATGCACTACGTTACGAATGCGACTCCTGAGATGATAGCCTCCAGCAAGCCAATTGTCATCTTTTTCCATGGATTCCCTGATAGCTGGGCTGTCTGGCGACACATCATTTCAACACCCTCTCTGAAGGAAGGATGCATCATCGTCGCACCTGATCTTCCTGGCTATGGTGGCAGTGATTCCTTGCCAGACTATAGCGCTGCCAATTTGCTTGGACATGTGGCCAGCTTCGTCGTTGATGTGCGCCGGCGGTACGAACGCGATGATGGGCAAGGCAGACGGCGGTCTATTCTTGTTGCCCACGACTGGGGCTCTGCTATTTCTTTCCGTCTTGCTGCTGAAGCGCCTCAATTAGCTGATAGATTCATCATCGCCAATGGTCCATTGGTAAGTTCTGCGGTCGCATCTGAGTATAGTCCAATTCTGACTTTCTTGTAGAACAGTTGCAGTCTCAATAATTTCGACAACGCTAAGACAACTGCCTTATCCTACCTCAAACGGTTCAAGCTGTTTGCAGCTATCGAAGAGGCTAAACCGGTCTTGCGCCAATTACTCATGTCGCACTACATCGTCCTGTTCCAATCTCCAATTCCCTTCCTCAGGATCTTCTCGACGGTTGGAAATTATGCTTGGATTCGTGCTCTTCACAGGCATTGGGCTGGCTTGCCCAGCACAGCGCCGGCTGCCGAATTTTACCAGTTCATGGCAACTACGCTTGGACCTGAATTGAAGGAGACCACGATTGCAACGGAGGATGGCGAGAAGTATTCTGCTTCCGTAATTCAGCGCGGTACTGATTTCGTCCTCCTACATCCAATGCGGTACTATCGCGAGGGCGCTTTCACTCAAGTTTGGGAAAAGTCGGACGACTTTAAGGCTTCGCTTGCACAGCTTGGCCCATCTGATTTGAAAGATGGAGAGACTGGTCGGCTAGGACCAGTCAGGGCCAAGACGACGGTTCTTTGGGGTATGAACGATAGGGCTCTCTCAGACACCATCTGTCTTAGAAATCTGGACAAATACTTGGTCCCCGACAGTTATATTGTCGAACTTCCTCGCTCGGGACATGGAACTCCCGTAGAGGCTGAGAGCAGGGTAGTTTCTACGAAGGTTATAGAGTGGGCCATTGACGGTGAAGGAGACGATGTCGGAAAAGCCATCTCAAGCGTATACCAAGACGCACGTGTGACTGCACGGAGATAGAAATGCTTAGAGGATTGGGGTACAAATCCCAACGTCTTTGTGGCCCGTTACAAGAAGTTGCCCTTGTTGACTTGACATTGTCACGGCGGGAATTAGCTGCATACTTGACCTTCAACCATCCGCATCGTGCCAGGGGTAAGGATAAATGCCCACGAATCAGGGGACGCTCGATGCAATGCGAAAAGGAACGCATGCCACCGTCTCAAGACAAGTTCTCTGCGTCTTCCTCATGTCACAATCAACATTGTTCTGCCCTCCGTTCTCGCTTCTTCAATCACGCGATCTTTTGTTTTTCCCTTCTTTTCATTCGATGCTGAGTCGCAGCGATGTACCCCACGGCCCGTTTTTCTATTTTATCTTGTAGTTGCTACATGATCTTCTGTCTTGTCGTGTTCACAGTGCCGCGACTCACTCGTTGCTTGCGCCGACCTCGGTACACTTCGTGGCCTCCTAAGGAGTATGGACGCCGTTGATTTAGGTTTCGGACGTTCTCAAGGCCCTCGAGGGGTTTCCTCTCAAGGTACAGAGTACTTTCATCATATGCTCGAAACTCTCACAAGGGATGACCGAATTGAATGATCGCATGGTGAAGTTCTGACTGATCGATAGGACTTCGCCTCTCACACGGTCAGAGAAGAAAGAGCTGACAAAAGTCAGTTATTGGACACCCAAAATCTGTCAGCTCCGTTTCTCCATCCAAATAAGGATCCCTCCAGTTCTGGGCAGAAGGAAAATCCAGGAAAATCCCCCCTCCTCCAGAAAATCTTCCGTCAAAAGTCGGTTGGGCATACTCCGTATTTATCACAGATTTCGCATTGCGGGGCAGAGGTGGCGGATCCCGAACCATTCTCCACTGAATCCCATTCTCCAGCGTATCTTTGACACCCGCTACGGCTACCTACGTGCGAAAATACACCAAGTTCGTTTTCCAGCATCTCTCCCTCGTCTTGTTTCTTTTGCATCGAGAATCAATTCTGGTTGCAAGAACTCTGTTTGTTGGGAGAATCGTCGTCGATCTTTATCTTGAAAAGCATCCTGTTTCTTTTCTCTGAAAAGAAGCCCGAATTGCTTGCTTGACTGACGCCCGGTTATTCTTGGTCAGATATCAGTTCTGCTTGCCACCATGTCGTCGCCAGGGGATATGGCATATTGCACGGTAGGTTGAAGTTGAGTGAAGGATGACGAGAGTGCCTGTTGGGAGAAGATGCTAAGATGATGAAAACAGATCCTGCTGACGGACAGCTACCTTCCGGGTTGGTGAAAATTTGTCGCCGATTGAGGAATCATCGTTAATCTGTTCACAGGTGCTATGATCCTCGCACATTCACTCCGTGATAATGGATCTACAGCGAAGCTGGCAGCATTGGTGACGGCGGATACGTTATCACTCCAGGCAATTGATGAGCTTAAGGTTTCAATTCCCAGGAAACCCAAGTGGCGAGGACAATTTCAATTGCTAACTCCCAGACCTAGACGGTGTACGACGATATAATTCCCATTAGACGCATTGTCAATCATAGTCCGGCGAATTTGTTCCTTATGGGTCGGCCCGATCTCTATGCCATGTTCTCCAAAATTGAGCTCTGGAGACAGCTTCAGTATAAGCAATTGGTTTACATAGATGCGGATGCAGTCACTCTGCGGGCTCCAGACGAACTGTTGGAAATGGAGACGAATTTTGCTGCAGCGCCCGATGTTGGCTGGCCCGATTGCTTCAACTCGGGCATGATGGTGCTGCGACCTAATCTAGATGATTATAACGCTTTGATGGAATTGGCTGAGTCGGGTACAAGTTTTGATGGCGCTGACCAGGGATTGCTGAATATGCATTTCAAGAATTGGGACAGGTTGAGCTTTACTTTGAACTGCACGCCGAGTGCTCATTATCAGTATGTCCCCGCGTTCAGGCACTTTGAAAAGGACATCAGCATTGTCCATTTCATCGGCAGTCAGAAACCATGGCAGCAACCGAGAGATGGAGGAGTCGTTGGAACGCCTTATCAAGAATTGCTGGGACACTGGTGGGCTGTCTATGATCGCCATTACAAACCCAAGCCAAAAGAGGAGCGGTCTGAGAAACGGCCAGTTGCTCAGCCAAGTCATAGAGAGCACGTTAGTGGAGTCGTCCAAATCACTCCAACTGGGGAAGCACCTCCGCATGTGGCCAGTGAGGAGAAAACTGACAGTGAACAGTCAGCACCATCGACGACAGCAGCAGCAACGATAGCACCACCGCCGCCACCACCCTATGAGCAGCATCAGGAAGATCAACCCCTCAGACCTCCAGATAAGCATGTGGAGCATCCAATTAGTGCCCGTCCGTCGAGTGGACACGACGAAGAACCTTGGGTTGATGCCCCACAGGACATCCACTACGAACCAGCTCCCGAGGACGGCCCGAGAAACGAAGCATCGCACCAATATCAAGTCGTGGAGGAATATCACTCTGAGCAGGTCTGGGAGGAAGAAGGGAAAGATCACGAGGAGCAGGCTCCCTATGTTGAGGAGCACTATTCAGAAGAGACAAGGTATAAGGAAGAGATTCAGGTGCCCGTCGCTTACGAAGAGCCACCACCATTGAGTATAATTCCGCAACATGTGTATGGGGAGCAGCATATGCGCATTCCCCAGGTGAGGCGCCGTCCTCCTGCACTCAAGAAACCAATCACAAGCGCTGGCACTGATCGATCAGCTTCTGGGCGGGGGAGGCTGTCCTTTCAGGAAGGGGTTCAGGATCAGCCTAAACGCTTCATGAAGCAGCGGGCATACTCGCCTCATCCATTGGCGTCTCGGACTCGGAGAGCGGAGCAGGAGAATAAGGCTGTTGAGCAGAAGGCACCGAGAACAGCAATTGCTCAGCAGTCTGGGCCTCGTGATGAACAACTCCCACCATGGTACCCTCCCAAGCCGAAATTCATGCCACCCATGTCAGAATGGGATCCCGCGCGGTAGGCCCTCATTTCCTTCGTTCAATTGTCATCTGATGGACCATGACTGATTACCTTTTTTCTTCATTTTCAATCAGGGGACCACCGCCCAAGCGATCATACCCAGAAGCACCTAATCTCTCCTTTGCAAACTATTCCATGTCCAAGGACACACAGGTGTATCAAGCGCCTGCGGAATATGTCGATATCAAGCCCGGTACCAAAAATATTGAACAGAAGCAGACGCATCGAACGAGTGATAAGAATGAGCTGGATGATAATACTAAGACGACAGGACCCGCCAATAAATCGACGGCTAGCACGACGGAGACGCCGAAAACTGTCTTCCCCTGGGAGCAGTATGGGAGGCATAAAGCAAGCCGCGTCTTTTCGCCCGTGACGTCGGCGACTATGACACCATCCGAGAGCACAACACCAGCCATGTCCTTCACGAGCAGGGATGGCGCAAGACCTTCGAGTGCCTTCTCTAACCAGCAATTCAGCTCAGGAGACATTTGGGGGCGTTTCTCGCAGCAAAGCGCGTGGGACGACGTACCGGAAATCCAGGAGTATATCCAGTCTCTGCAACGATCGCATACCGGCTCCATTGACGGCGGGCCATCTCAATCCCTCCTTGCCTCGCCAAGCGTTTCTCGCCGGGGATCAGCGATGGCTCATGGGCCAGGAGCAGGGAGGAGAGCGCAGTTACCCGAAGCAGCAGGGGTTCCAAGACAAGCGGAGTGGGTGGGTTTTACAAGTGACATCTTCCTCAGGACATTAAGGGCTGTATGCTTATTCAAAACATATACAGAATCCAAGGGAAAGGCTCGAGCGATTGAGACGCCACCAGTTGACATTCCTGGTGAATAATGCCTATGTTCCACCCCCTGGGCAAGACGGCCGTGGACGACGCCACGACCGTAGCTCTGGGGGCCGGAGCCAGGAGCAAGACGCGTCCACAACCCCTCGTCCAGGTCCCCGTCGTTAGATCATCAAGTGCCCGGCATTGCATGTACAGTCTTTTCCATGAAGTGTGGCGGAAGGAAAGCTGCCGTGACTTGTTGGCATGATGCACGGATTCCCTCTGTTTATTTTCGGATCTTTTGGGCAAGTACAGGGAAATGGGGCACAGGTTGCGGCGGTCGATGGCCAGTATATATACACCGTTCACACTCTTGTGCTTTCCGCAAAGGAGGATCTGATGATATCTTCCATAAACATGTATCGCCGTTTGGGTTGTCGTGATGCTCTTTGGAGACGCTCCAATTGCAATTTCTGAGAGATAGTTCCTGCATGGGATCCCTGTCCCCTATTCGTGCAGCATTGATCTTAATCATGTAGATTGCGAGACAAACATGTTAAATCTCAGATAACGCCATTCCACAGCGTGATGTGATTCAACGTGATGGATGAGAGATGTACGGATAGATGTGGGCAGATAAAAGAAAAAAAAAGAAAGCCCGATGCGGGGGTCGAACCCGCAACCTTGAGATTAAGAGTCTCACGCTCTACCGATTGAGCTAACCGGGCTTGCTACATCATGCAGGTTTAGTATGTAACATATGGCATACGCTAGCTGTGATATCTGAGATGTAGATCTTATCAGATCGCAGCAATCTTCATCGTGTGAAATTGCAATTGCACTTCAACTGACGTTGACAAGGTACGGAGTAGATAGTAATCAATGACACACAGCAAGGTGTATCAGAACCGAACTCGAACAGCCTCCTGAAGGGCGTATCCGACGCTGGTACCGGGGTGACGTCCTAGGCTTCAATCTGCGTGTTTGATGATTTCAAGCTGATCGGTTCTTCAACTGGCAAAAGAGAGATGGGACCCCTGGGCCTAAGGTCAAATTCGGGCCTTATTGCAGTACTTTTACTTCCTTGACTTGGTGCCGTTCGCCTGGCTGGTGTTCTATGTTGTTGCTTGAATGATGGTAAATCCCCTGTGCCGGTCCATCAATAATAAGGGGTAAAGGAGCTGCCCACACACCCCTTTGCACACCCAGCTCATGGCATAGACTTATCTTCATGCGAAAGAGAACTGCTGAGAGTAGGAGCGAACGTCATGATTGTGTTAGCAGACGCTTTATGAGACCAAATGGACGAAAGATGATAGACTGCAATTTGTATACTCCATTGGTAACATCACGAATGATATTGCATGAACCCTTGTGATGAAGCCTGTAACTTCATATAGATGGCTGATATTTTTCATCAATCTACATATACAAGTCTGTATGTTGTGTACTTCTGTCTTTCACCTAATGAACACTCACCCCACTGAGCACCACATCTCTCACTTTCTTCTACGGGTCGATTTCTGGTCTGATGACTGGTGACCAGACGCCGCAATGGCCTTCTTCTCATCATTCTCTTTCTCCTTCTCTTCGACCGCTTCCTTCTTGTCTTCCTGCTCCTCGTCCTCGGACTCACCACCCTGTCCAAACTCGTTGACACGGGTGTAGTCGACCTTGTACTTCCAGCTCTGGTAGACCCAAACGAAGAAGATGACGTCGTCTCTCAGGGTAGCTAGGCGGTGAAGCGTAGGCATCTTGATGGTGAACGCGAAAAGATCGTCGATAAAGGTGTTGAGGAACTTGTACATGAGTGCTTTGCCGGGCATATGCGCGACAGACTGAGAGATTCGTTAGTGGGCGATCATATAATAAAGTCGGGTTAGGAACATACCTTGAGACGATAGTTGATGTAAAGACCCGGCACCATCATCAAGAATCCGTACGCATAGACACTTCCCACCAATGTCTCGATGACAAAGGAGTACCAACTCTTATGCGTCTCGTACACAAGGCTATACGCCGCATACGCCAACAACAAGGGAGCCGCAATGATGTATAGGTACCTGAACGCAATCTCATCATACTCCTTCGTCTTCTTCTCCGCCTCGGTGAGCTTATGCTTATCCTCGAAGACAACCACATACGGCAAGAAGCTGAACCAGCTGTTGGGTGGCGGCGCACGAAGACGGACGTTGACTGACTTGGTGATCTTCCATGCCTCGAGCACAACGCCAAAGCCCTGACCCGCAAGAATCATCCAGGATGTACCGTCGCTGTTGTCGATGAGATAGAGAAGAATGATGAGTTGCATGAAGACGTTGCCGAGAATAGAGCGGACGGAGGTTCCGACGCGGTCCTTCTTGTTGCGCCAATGTGACTGTATTCAATGTTAGCCATGCTTTTTGAACATGAGATAGGGACAGAGAAAGCGGAACTCACGATATCGTTTTTGAAGGCGAGTGTTTCAAAGATCATATGCAAGATACTGACGATACCAGTCGTAGCAAGGAGATACGAATTGGTATTGAGCAAGATCTCCTTGAACATCTCGTACTCACTACCATCGCCTCCGGCACCGAGTCCCTGTCCCGACGCCTGTTGCGCAGAAGCCTGTTTCATGCTGTCGTCCATAGTGGCAAGGATCGAGAATTTCCAGTTCTTCTGATTATTCAACGTAATATGGAATGGCAGCGTTTCGACAGTGGAGTTGAGCTCGGTCATATGTGACCTAAGCTGCCAGAACTTGTTGACGAAGAGAATGGGATAGTACCATCCATGATATCCAGACGCATCTCGGGAATTGCTCCTGTCAAGAATGATGTTGCGGCGGACAGAAGGATGGAGCGAACGCATAGTCATGACGCCGGAGTCAGGGACGATAGAGAATGTGACATTAGGATGATAAAACGAAGCGATCTGCTTTTGCTTGCTCGCCTCTCCCTCTTCCTCCTCCTTGCTCGCCTCCTCAGTTGTATTTGAGACAGCTAGCAGATTCTTAAGCTTCTTGGCCTTCTTCTTAGGCAAATAATCCGTCAGCGCACGAGAGAAGAAGTACGCAGTTGCGGTATCGTAACCC
>JAGYIB010000384.1:0-10224 GCA_024244615.1 Ascosphaera pollenicola | reverse complement strand
TTACTTCTGACTCCTCTTTACTTTTACCATCTTCTCTCTTCGCTCACTAGCCTCTCATCGCCCGTAAGACTTCGCTCGAGTTAACACCTCAGCTGCTCCTTCCCTACAATTCACAGCACCTTCGAACAACTATGACCGCCATATGAAAGGCCCTACTGATTTCTCCAAAGAGGAGCTCAAGAAGTTGATCTCACCTGAACATCATCATTGGATCCTGCTCTTCAGCCGCGTCGCTGCAGATAAGCTTCCTCCTCACACTTCTGAAGATCATCGCATCCACCTTCTCCCTAACACCTCTCCGCCTTTCAAGCGTGGCTATAAACCCATGAGTGAGAAACAATTGGAAGCTCTTCGGAAGTACATTGAAGATCAACTTGCTAAAGGATTCATACACCCCAGCTGTTCACCAGCGGCCGCACCAGTTCTTATAATCAGAAAGCCACATGGTGGTTTGAGGGTCTGCGTTGACTACCGCGGCTTGAATGCCGTCACCGTGAAGTCTCGCTGTACGCTCCCTTTGATGTCCGAAACACTTACCAACATCCGTAACTGCAAGTGGTTCTCTGCCCTAGACGTCGCCCACGCCTTCAATAGAATCCGCATTGCTGACGGGGACGAATGGCTCACGCCATTTACTTGCCGATATGGTCAATTTGAGTATCTCGTGATGCCATTTGGCCTCTGTAATGCCCCGTCAACGTTTCAAGCATACATCAATAACTCCCTCCGTGAATTCGTTGATGAATTCTGTTTGGCGTATATAGACGACGTCGCCGTGTACAGTCACACCAAAGAGGAACACAAAGCTCATCTCAATCAAGTGTTTCAACGGCTGTTCGACAGAGGACTCTATCTCGATATAACTAAGTGCACGTTCGATTGCTCTGAAATTGACTATCTAGGCATGGTTGTTTCAGGCAATGGCGTACGAATTCATCCTGACAAGCTGAGCGCCGTCAAAGACTGGGAAACACTGACGTCTGTCCGCGACGTCCAATTGTTCGTCGGGTTTGTTAATTACTTTTGAAGGTTCATTCCTAATTTCTCTGCCATAGTAGCTCCCCTCCACCATCTCTGCTCAGGCAAGGTAGTTCCCAAGCAATCTGGCAAGCGCTCCATTCAATATGCCACCTTTCAGTGGGCAGATGAATGCGAAACATCTTTCCAACGCCTCAAAGAACTCGCCATCTCAGCACCCATGCTCTTGCATTTTCACCCCGAACGGGAGACATGGCTGGAGATGGATGCGAGTAATTATGTCGTTGCTGGCATCTTGTCACAAAAGGATGAAGAAGGCGTTCTCCACCCCGTCGCCTACTACTCACGCCAACTCGCTAGCGCTGAATTGAATTATCCTATATATGATCGTGAACTGCTCACGGTAGTACGGGCTTTTGAATGCTGGGCTCCAGAGTTACTGAGTCTGGAAACTCCGGCAAAGGTCTTTTCAAATCATCAAGCTCTCCGCACCTTCATGGTGGACAAGCAACTCATGGATAGACAGGCCAGGTGGGCTGAATTTCTTTCTCAATTTGTCTTTAAGATTTCATATCGCCCAGGTTCTCAGAACCGGAAGCCAGACTGTTTGACTCGTCGCTCGCAGGATGTCACCGACGCCGCCCAACAACAACGCCTTACTACGCTCCTTACCGATGAACAGGTTGATGATGAGGTTCGCGCTTCCTTCGCCGCTCTGTGGCTTGACGCCCCCCTCTCTCTCTCTTGCTTGTCATCCTCTCCTTCATCTTCCACACCGTCGTTGATCTCTTCACTCCTCAACCGCGTTCGTGTTGCTTCTGTAAACGATCCAGTTTTTATCGCCATTCGAGATGCCATCTCGTCCAACGCTCGTCGCCTTCCGCCCATGGTTGCCCGTCACGGCTACCATATTGCTGTATCTGATCTCACTCTGGAAGATGACCTTCTTTACTTCCGTAACAAGTTATTGATACCCGACGTTGACAGCATACACCTTGATATCCTCTCTCATTTTCACAATCATCCCCTCAGCGGGCACCCTGGCAAACGCATCATGTTTGACGCGTTGCTCCGCCACTATTATTGGCCTTCGATGAGACGCGATTGCATTCGCTATGTTCAAAACTGCCACGAGTGTGTTCGCTCCAAAGCCTCCAATTCATCCACACAAGGGTTCCTCAATCCGCTTCTGATCGCTGCACAGCCCTGGCTTGAAGTCACCATGGATCTCATCGAAAACCTTCCCCCCTGCACACGCAGGGGCCGCACATTTCATCACATCTTCATGCTGGTGGACAGGTTGACCAAAGACAAAGAACTCATCCCCCTCGAATCCAAATCTGAGTCAGAGATCCTCGAAGCATTTCATCGACGCATTGTCTGTCGCCACGGCTGCCCCTTATCAGTTATCTCCAATCAAGGCTCAGCCTTCATGTCCTCCGCCTTCCAGCAGTACGCTAAAGATCATTCCATCAACCTCAAATTTTCATCAGCAGAACACCCTTAAACGGATGGCTAATCGGAGGTCACCAACAAGGCTATCAAAAACTACTTGCGCTGCAACATTAACTTTCAACAAGACAATTGGGTTGACTTTTTGCCTCAAGCTGAGTTCGTATGGCGCAACTCTGTTAATCGATCAACTGGCATGTCACCATTTTTTGCAATTCATGGATTTAACGCTCGCGTACCCTTATCCCTCCCTCCATGCACTGACGCCCAGACCGGGTTACCTTCCCCATCTTCTCTTGTTGATCGTCGTTCCCGCTTGAATCAATTGCTTTATCGCAACCTCCGCTGGGCTCAAGACAAACAAGCGTCTCACGCGAATCAACACAGGCAATAACATCCTCGTTATCGCGTCGGTGATTTGGTATTTGTTCGTTCATCCCCTACGCTGTCAGATCGCCCGTCTGCCTCTTTATCCAACAAACGCAAGGGTCTTTGGCCTATCATTTGTGTTATCGATAACAAGTGTTATCAAGTTGCCCTCCCTGACCACCTCTCTTCTGCCGGCTGCATCAATCTGTTCAGCCCAGATAAACTGACACTCGCACACAACGATCTTTTCCCTGGACAGTCTTCTGACCCTCCACCACCCGTCCTCACCAATGAGTCCGACGTCCCTGAATGGGAAGTGGACGAGATAGTCAACTGCTGTATCTTCAGAGGTACCACACAATACAAAGCCACGTACTTGGGCAATTGGGATGCGTGGAATTCAAACCCATCATGGCAAGACTGGACTGACTTTGAGCACGCTGCTGATAAAGTGCTGGTTTTCCACAGCAGGCACCCTAGAAAACCTGCCCCGCCAGACTATTTTAATCAACCCTCATTGTAAACGCCGCATTATTTAAAGCTGCGTTAAAGCTTCGTTAACGCTTTTCTAATCTATTACCCCACACTCTTCTAATTTTCTCCGCAAAACCCACGCGCTTCACGCGCGTCACACGTGTTTCTTTTTGCCTTGTCGCTCCGTTTCCCTCCTCTCCTCGGCGCTCGGGGGGGGGGGGTGGTGTCGGGCTAAACCCGCATCTCCGCATCTCCGTGCCAAGCCCCTTAGTAATAGGTCTTGGCACTGCTTAGTAATCCCCTTGTGGTCGAGTAGCATAAAGTAATCTCTCACCCGTGATCCCTCTTTCTAAGAGCATCTCGGGATTTTGTATCGTATGGCTTAGTGCCTTACATGTACGAAGCCTGCTCGTCTTGCGCCCAGCGTAAATTGCGTCGTAACAGGGCTGTGAGCGCTGCATGGCGGGATGCGAGTTCTGTAGGTTTGGCTAAGGCAGCAGATGGTATCGAGGCAGGTGTTGGAGAAAGGGGAGTTCGTGCATTGAAGCCGTGGATTGCGAAGAACGGTGACATACCCGTTGATCGACTCACTGCATTGCGCCACACAAATTCCGCATCTGGGAGGACGTCAACCCAATTGTCCTGCAAGTGGTTGACTGTAGCTCGTAGATAAGTCTTCACTGCCTTGTTAACAATCTCTGTTTGACCATCCGTTTGTGGATTTTCAGCGGATGAATGTTGAAGACGAATGGAATGCACCTTAGCATAACGCTTGAAGGCATTAGACATGAATGCCGAACCTCTGTCACACACCACGGTGAGGGGGCAACCATGACGTGCAACGATGCGTTTGTGAAAGACGTCGATTAGCTCTTTCTCAGACTTCGTCTGCAACGGTTCTATTTCTTTATCCTTTGTCAGACGACACACAGCAATCCAGATGTGATTGAATGTGCGGCCGTCTCTGGTGCAAGGTGACAATAACTCAATTAGATCCATACTGATGTCCATCCAAGGATGAGATGCAAGAGGAAGTGGGTTAAGATAGCCTTGGGGCTTGGACATGGATGACTTTGCCCTAGTACAAACATGGCAGTTTCAAACGAATCGTGCACAATCTCTTTGCATTCAAGGCCAATAATATACCCTGAGAAGTAAGTCAAACATGATCTTCTCCCCTGGGTACCCTGCTCATGATGAGTCATGATGGTAAGATAACAGGTTTAAGCGGATATCATCGACGGGAGGGACGAGTAGCTTATCGCGGAAATAGATGAGGTCATCAATGAGCGTAAGATTAGAAACTGAGAAGTAATAATCAGCGCGTGCGACAGACGGGTGAAGTTTGCGTTCATCAGAAGACAAGGACTGGTGTATCGAGACGAAGATCGGATCGGCAACTGAGGCAACCCGTATGCGAGCCAGCATTTCTTCTGCTAGCGATGAAGCATCCTTGTCTTTGGACTGCAAGGCGGTTTCAATCTCGGAGGAGTCTAGCGTGGGGAGCGGCAGCATGGTCAGTATTGGTGTCAGAGAGCCATAGAGCAGCAAAAGCACGAGATATGTCCTCATCAACGTTAGCTGCAGAAAGAAGGGTGGTCAGCCATCTCTGAGTGCCCTCATTGTGGACGTCTTGTGTTCTTTGAGTGAGCGCGTCTACTTTCTGCTGAGACCCTGGTTTATACGTGATCTTGAAGTCGAACTGGCTCAGGTACTCTGCCCATCTTGCCTGCCGCGGTGTCAGCTGCTTCGTGGACATAAAGTATCGAAGAGACTGATGATCCGTCACCACATTTGTGGATACGCTCAGAAGCTCCGGCTTCCAGACCTCAAATGCTCTCACTATTGTGAGTAACTCCCAATCATAGATCGGGTAATTATTTTCAGCACCTTTCAATTTCTTACTATAATAGGCGACTGGATGAAGCACCCCGTGTTCATCTTCTTGTGAGAGAACTCCTGCCACGACGAAACTCGATGCATCGGTCTCGACCCATGTTTTCCGGTCTGGTCGATAATGGGCAAGATTGGGCGCTGACAGAAGCAGCTCTTTGAGCTTGTTGAACGTTAGTTGACAGTCCTCAGATCACATGAAAGGTGAATACTGGACGCCCTTTCGTCCATTGAACTTGACGAAAGCTCTACCCCTTTGTAGATGATAGAGAGGAGCAGCGATTTCAGTGAAATTTGGTATGAAGCGACGGAAATAATTCATGAAGCCGGTAAAAACCTGCACGTCATGAACGGACGTCGGGCGTGCCCAGTCAGCTACTGCGGCCACTTTCTCAGAGTCGACTCGAACACCCTCTTGAGAAATGAGCAGCCCCAGGTAGTTGATCTCTGTCTGGTCGAAACAGCATTTGTCAACATCTAGAAACAGGTTATGTTTCAACAACGCATCGATAACGTTAGAGACGTCCTGGCGATGCTGATCGAGGGTGGAACTATAAATGATAATATCATCGATGTAAGCCGAACAACAGACATCGATGAAGGGTTTGAGTGCAGTGTTTATGTAGGACTGGAAAGTTGACGGAGCGTTACATAAGCCAAAAGGCATAACGAGATACTCGTACTGCCCATATCGGCATGTAAAAGACGTCAGCCATTCTTCACCTTCTGCGATTCTAATGCGGTTAAAGGCATGGCGAATGTCAAGAGCAGTGAAGTATTTTGCCTGTTGTAATCCATTTAGTGTTTCTGAGAGCAATGGAACCAAACACCTTGCCTTCACCGTGATAGCGTTGAGGGCTCTGTAGTTTACACAAACCCTCAAGCCTCCGTGAGGTTTCCTTATGATCAAGATAGTAGTGTAACGAGTCAACAATAAGTGGCGAGTGAAATGGAAAAGGGAATGAACGAGTTTCAAAGTCTTATGAAAGGTGAAGACTAAGAATGAAGTTCAAATCGAAGATGTTGAATTGAGAAAACTATCGGTACTCTTGACTAAAGAACATTAAGTCTGAAGAAGAAAAGAAGAAAGAGAGAAAACGAGACAGAGGCAGACGTCAGCCAGGTATTTATACCTGAACTAAGACAAAAAACAAAATAGAACAGAAACAGACGGAAACGGACGGAATCTTCCGGACCATGCTGGCATGTGCCGGCCATTTCTTAGACGGAACGTCACGGAATCTCATGGAATCTGACAGAAAGCAATGGAACATGACGGAAGGTGCCGGAACCTGCCGGAGCAGTCTTGTCTAGGACCACTAGAGATGTCCAGCATGACAAGGAGCTGCGGCTGGGCTGTTACTTCTCCGTATAAAGCCACGGGCTTCAAGCTCATCGATGTATTTCTGTAATGCTTCCAAATATTGGGGCGGTCTTGGTCTGTAGCCCTTGTGAAATGGGGCAGTGGTATTAGGCAAGAGTTGGATGTGGTGATCTGCTGCACTGTGCGGTGGTAACGTGTCCGCCTCGTCCTTGCTGAAAACTCTGAGCTTGTCATGAAGGTAATCTGGTACTCGTTGCTTCAGTTGTTTGTCTGTATAGTCTGGCGGACCATCCATGTGTGTTTTAAAGCCGTCTTCAGATATTTCAGAAGCGCAGAGAGATAAGGCGTTGATCAAACCGGCGGTTTTGCGGTCAGCGACAGGTAATAGCATTTGCAAAGACTCTTGTACTATTGGCGTTGTTAGCTTTGCTGGAGCTAAGTATACCGCAACTGGCAGTGCTGCCTCTCTGAAGAATGCCGTGGCGGAAAGGGTCGAGAATTCAGGACCGATATGTGATTTATATTTCGCTGTCAATTTGGCTCTTTTTCCTCCTGGTAAGCACCCGTGCTTGCCACAGAATTCAGGTCTGAATGTCATGATTCGTTCAATCCAGTCGAATTGTGTGTTATGCTTCTCCATCTATGGTAAACCCAGCACCACTTGATATTGTGGAAGAGAGACAACGTATAGAGGTAATTCTTCAATATGAGGACCGTGACGGATGTTGCATTTAACGAAACTAGTTATATAACATATAATCTGGCCATTCGCGGCCTTAAGAGGTATAGGTTCAGCCAACTGGATGGGAGTCAATCAGCATTGTTGTGCAAAGGACTCATTGATGAAGTTAGATGTTGCCCCTGTGTCAGTGAAGGATACTGTAGGTATATTGCCTGAGGGTGTGATAACAGATGAAGCGAATGACATATGTGGAACTTCTTTAGGGATAATATCTGCATCTGGAGTCTTCAGTATTGATATGTAATGTGCGCGGATTGGCTTACTCCAGCGGCGACTGTCACTGGAGCTGGCTAGTTTTCCGTCTGGAGCGAATCACCAGCTTCTGTAGTAGACGGCGCTGATGGAACGGACGTGGTCATGGCGTTGAACTGCCGTGAGGGCGACTTGTTGTTCATACGCTGCTTGAGCGGGCATTGTGCGAACGTGGATGTGTGACCTGAGCCACGACATGAAAAGCATCTGCATCGAGACTGGAGGAGAGGGCGATCTCCTTGTCTCAAACGCAGTGGTTTCAAATCTGGTTCATACCATTTACCTTGCTATCCAGTTGGCTGTCGGACGACAGGGCAAAGCTTTGCATTAGCCGCTCTTTGTTCTGGTGTGAGAAGTGGTCCAGTCACTGTAGAAGGGGGTTCATTGGATGTCTTCCTGTTGCCTGGATTATTTCGCGACGCACCGGTATTGCTGCTGGTGTTGCGACGAGGGTTGGCGCCATCAATGATAGCACAATTGAATTTTGCTTGTTCAGCTGCTGCCCAAAGCGCGTCGACCGTAGCAAAGGAGATGCCAGTAAGCCCACAAGATATAATAGGTCTCAAACCTCCATAAAACTTGTGAATGCGTTCCATCTCAGGTACATCTGCGTCCTGGAAGTACGGCATGAGTCTTTGGAAGAAGGTAGAGACTGACTCTCCCTGTTTTTGATGTATCACTAATTCATCTGATAGGGCTCGGCGTGCTTCTTGCTCCAAAAAGCAAATTCCCATGAAGTTTTCAATCTCTTGAATGAGTTCAGGAACGGTTGTGTCTGGTCTCGCAGTCACTAGGTTGGTCATGGTACTGGACAAATCGCTAAACAACTGCAATAACGCATAGTTGATCTGGTCGGAGTGATACAACAAGGATGGCAAGTTGTCACTGATTCTGAGTAGTACCGCACGAAGCCAAGGTTTGTATTCACGCTTGTTTTTGCCGTCCATTTTGTTCGCTGGATCACCATCCTTACGCATTCTATGCGTAGAGCGTTGTGCCAGTAAGGCCGTGACGTCCACACCCGGTGCGACAAAAGGAACTCCTGTGGCGGTGGTAGGAGCAAATCCTTGCAGCAATGTGCGGTTATCACCACGGATGGGCATTGTTGGTTGATTGGTCATGGAAGGATGATGAGCATTGCTCGTATTGTTCGACTTATCTGAGTCACTCTGAGAAGGTAGGACCTGTCTAGTCTCTGGCCGATCTGCATCGTGTACCAAGGTTGGATTTGCTTCGACACTCACGGATCTCCGTAGACGGGAGGTTTCTGGTTCTTCAGGGTGAGGAACTTCAGCATGACGCTTGCTCAGTAGCGTAGATTGCTTTGACACTAGCAAGTCATCTCGTTCCTTTTGAACTTGCTTGAGCTGAGCATTCATGAGAGCTAGCTGTGTTGCATGCTGTTGCTCCATTTCAGCCATATCATTTTCCATGATATGGGCATCTGTCTTCAGGGCGTTGACGATTTCCGTGAGGTCTTCGTCTGAATGCTCTTGTTCCTTCTGAAACAGAGATCATTTATTAGCATGCCGGTTGCTGACTATGATTGCATATCATACCTCGTTATTGTCTTTAGTCAAGTCTGTCACTTCTGACGGTTCTATAGCTGGTGCTGGTTCTGGCATAGGAGCAGGTTCAGGTGTTTTTTTACCGTCCCTGCCATCGTTCGTCCAAGCACCGTTCTTTCTTGTGACAGGTTTCATGGTGTTTTGATCAGTTATCTCGTTCATTCGTTAGGATGGCTTGTTCAATGAAGAGATCTTGATGTTGATGTTGTTTGATGTGTCGTCAAGACTGATGAAGTCCGATCGATGACTGATGAAGTTTGATCGACTTCCTTATTAGGAAGGAGCTATACACTCGTGGACGAGCCGTACACAAGTTTGTAAACACGTCTGAGGATAACAGTGTCATTTGTTTAATTTAATGATTATGAACATTTACGAAGACGGGACTCTTTGTCTTTGGACAAATGAAGCTAGACTTCCTTTTACTCGCGTAGAGATTAATCTCTTTGCGAGCAAATAACGTTTGTTTCGCCAGAGTCTGTGGCAGTTTGTTTGTTGGCTGAACTTAGCCCGTTTTGACACTTTTTGTGTCCCTTTTCACGCATATTCACGCATCTGGTAGCGGTTTTTCGATGCCTGTTGGTAGACAACTCGAGATGGTTTGAAATCTCTTCCTCCGGAGGATTCTCTTGTTCTTAAAGGTCCTCCATCCGTAAGGTCGACAGAAAAGAACTTGGGATTATGTGAGACTCAACTCTCACTAAGGCAATCACACAAGAATCCCGAGTTGTCTTTACTAAAAGGGTAACTAGGGTAGTCCACTACTATAAAGACTACCAGAGACTACCAGCGCCAAGCGCTTACATAACTACTGAGTAATTGGAACGGAGAAAGGTCAGGACGAGGGAGGCAGGCCTGACAGATACTTCATTTGAAAACTGGCGTGATTTCCTCCTTTGAAGACATATTTGAACAAATAACGAATCGCGTCTATGTTCTGACACAACTCGACATTGATGTGTGCATTGTACCTCTCGGTAAGGTAAGGGTTGTATGGTACAACCCATTGATTTGTGAACATGACGCTTCTGTTGCACGATATTCGTTTTGTAAAAGTGAAGCCATTGCTTCGCCTGCGGTATGTCGGTTTGCCTCCCTCTGGTACTGTCGTTTCTTCCGCAAAAGGCCATGGGTAATTCTTAGAGCAAACCACCTCACCTCTCTTGTTCTCT
>JAGYIB010000383.1:0-10229 GCA_024244615.1 Ascosphaera pollenicola | reverse complement strand
TAGTTCTCACTCAACGAGATTACTTCTGACTCCTCTTTACTTTTACCATCTTCTCTCTTCGCTCACTAGCCTCTCATTGCCCGTAAGACTTCGCTCGAGTTAACACCTCAGCTGCTCCTTCCCTACGATTCACAGCACCTTCGAACAATACGCAGTGGAGCAAGTTTGAATTACTTGCCATGCCTTTTGGCTTGACTAACGCTCCATTCACGTTCCAATCAATGATGAATGCTGTTCTCCACGGCCTTAATGGTGAGATATGCGTTGTATACCTTGATGACGTCTTGATCTTTTCCAACAGCCTTGAAGAACACATACGCCACGTTGACCAGGTCTTGTCACGGCTCGAAGAGCATCAGCTTTACGCCAAGCCGTCAAAGTGTGTCTTTGCAGCCGACGAGCTTGAATTCTGCGGCTTTACCATAGGCAAAGGCCGTGTCAGTCCTGTGCCCATGAAAGTCAATGTCTTTAAGTCTTGGCCTCGCCCTAAAAATGTTCATGATGTGCGGCAGTTCCTCAGCATGGCTGAGTACTAAGATCTCGGCACCGCTGTCTGACTTATTGAAGACCTCAGACGAGGCCTTGCGCAAACAGAAGTTTAGACCAATAAGGTGGACGCCAACTTGTGAAGACGCGTTCAAATTGATTAAGGAACGCCTCACCACATCGCCGGTAGTAAGGCAGCCGCGCAGGGATGACCCTTTCACCATCGAGACCGACGCCTCAGAGTGGGCTATTGGCTGTGTATTATTGCAATCACAGGAAGATGGAAGGCTTCACCCCATCGCCTACGACGGCCGCAAACTTACCAGTGCTGAGCTAAACTACCCAGTCCATGAGAAGGAGTTACTTGCTATCAAGTACGCTCTGCAGACTTGGAGCACATACATCGACAACGGGCATAGGACGACGATTATCACTGACCACAAGAGCCTTAAGTACCTGCAAACGACAAGGACGCTATCCAAACGTCTTGCACGCTGGGTTACCGAGTTCTCTGAATACAAATTGGACATTGTCTACCGTCCGGTCACCGAAGCAGTCATGCCTGACAGTATATCGCGTCGGCCGGACTTCATGCAGGATGCGCCGGCTAACCGCGCCGCCGATGGCACGATGCTACGTCTGAATGCGCTCTCTTTGTCAGATGATGACGTTCTCAACGCCTTGCGTGGTTGTGATGAGAACGACTGGTATGAGACTATGATGTTGTTCTTGAAGACTGGAGAACCTCCTAAGAACGCTTGCCTGGAGAAGGAAGTAAGGCGTATGGCGCGAGACTTCCGCATTCAGCAGCGTGACGGCGTGGACTGTCTTTACCGCTATTATGCTGAGGGAGATATTTACGCTCCTTATATTGAGAAGCCCTTCAGGGCTGACTTGATCCATCGCCTTCATGATGGCTATGGTCACTTTAGCCGGCCAGGCTTACTGGGTCTACTTCACACTCACGGCTACTGGTCCAGTATGAAGGAAGACGCCGAGAAGGCACCCCGGTTCTGTCCTGCCTGCCAGGTGACGAAAGGCCCTCATAGGTCACTGAAACGTGAGCATGCACAGTCTCTTCGAAACAAGAGGTTACGCCCCTTTGAACGCTGAGCGATCGACTTGGTCGGCATTTTGCCTTGCACGCCTGACGGCAACCGCTGGTTAATCACTGCTGTGGATTACGCTACGGGCTGGCCTGTTGCTAAGGCAGTCCCTGAGGCCACCGCCGAGGTAGTGGCACGTTTCATCTACTTTGACATTTACGTTCAGTATGATGCGCCTCGCGAATTACTCAGTGACAACGGCAGTAACATCGTCAGCGCGGCAGTCAAGCACCTTGTTGATCAGCTTCACACAAGGCACCGTCATACGGCACCTTATCATCCTCGCACAAATGGAAAGGTCAAGAACCTGAACGGCATATTTGGAAGGGCTCTGACCAAGTTCTTGTTAGGCAAGCCTACAAGGCTTTGGGATCAATACATAGGTCAAGCACTCTTCGCTGCGCGTGCGCGTCAACATTCAGTCACGAGGCGCAGTCCCTTTTATCTTGTCTACGGTGTGCATCCACGTTTACCGGGGGAGGAAGACTTGGAATCAGATAAGTCTTCTGAACTTGTTCAGCGTGCGGATGACACGGATGTTGACCCACCCTTCATGACTGAGGCAGCCTTGAGGAAGCGGAAGAGCGCATCAGGACCGTGCGACATGCAAGAGCAGTAGTGAATGAAATGCTCATTGCAAGGGCAATGAAGGCAAGGCGTCTCCGTGATGATCGGGTCACGGATTCGTCTTTTAAGGCTGGTGACTGGGTTCTCGTGAGGCATGAAGACCCTCAGAAACTGGAACCCAAGTGGTTTGGACCTTACAGGGTCCTCAAGGCTCATCCCGTCGGCACATATGCTCTGCAGGAACCAGAAGGCAGAGTCATGACGAACTTGGTGAATGGAGCTCGCCTTATTAAAGCCTATGTGGATGATGAGGAAGATGTCAGTACTTGGTCATTGTCACGCTGGTGGGCCGCTCTGAAGAAGCGTGGCCTTAAGGTCAGCCTTCTCATCGAACTGCGTCATGTGCTTGACGAGGTTGAGAAGGACATCATTACTTACTCAGAGATGTCTACGATCTCCAAGAAAGAGTAGGAGAGTCGCTACAATCCGGCGGATGACTTTCAATGATTAAGGCAACCGCCTGTGGACGAGACTCAAGTTGCCAAGGCTAATATAGCTAAGGAGAGACGGAAGGCCCGTCGCGCCAAAGCAATTGCGAAATCTCCACCCACACCGCAGGCTGTCGCCGAACCTCCTACAAGACAGCAAGACGCTGCAGTTGAATCTCCTTCAAGGCGGGAGACTTCAACAGAACCCCCGGACTTCTCTTGATAAACCAGACGAGAGTTCTCCATTGGTTAGGACGGACCCTCAGCGGCGTACAAAGGCAAGCTGGAGTAAGACATCTGCCTCAGCTTTGGATAAGGCCTCTATACGGCCTCGAGCGAATTTTGAAATTGTTATACCGGTGAGGTGGAAGGATTAACCCCTCCCACGCTGCGACTCCGTCCCTCACCCGTCTTCCCTTCAGTCCATTTTGGGACATTGCAGGCTCAATTTTAAGGCTATGGATGCGGGAAGAATTGCAAAACTTGCATTCTTATTGCAAGTCCCACACATTCCATTTTCCGCGCTTGAACCTGATCATCCTTGTTCCTTGACTTGCTTTCTGTGCTACAGCGACGGTTGGGAAAAATTCAGGCTCCTCTCCAAGTCACGGCGGCATTCATTCAAGAGAAACTAAAAATACATCATTTTCGTCGCCACACCCCTTCTCGTCAAGGCCCGCCTGGCCGTCACTCCCAGGCGCGGTCTTCTTCGAATTTCTTAAGGCGCAAGTCAATCATCTTGGTGATATCACGCATCTCCCTCAAGGCAGCCAGCCAGTCGTCCTCAGGCGCTTGCCGCAGGCCAGAGATGGAGACGAACCGGTTGTTGCTCACTTTTTGCTGCAGTGAGCAAAACGCGTCGGCGGAGGGGACCTTTCGCTTGCGGGGAGACACGTCGGGCCGGCGAGAGACTGCAAATCTTGTCAGCTCTGACTTGTATGTACTCGCCGGCAGCTGACTTACCAAGGGAACAACGCGACGGATTGTTGGGATTGTTGTGAAAGGCGCACGAAAGGCAGGCGAGATCGGGGCGGAGGATGGGCATCTGGACGCACTCCTCCCAACGGCCGCCAGAAACGCAGATGCCGCAAGGCGACACTGCCTTGCTGCTGGCCAAATACAGCAAGGCAGCGTCACGCTGCTGGGCGGTCATCTTTGCCAGGAAACGGACGGCATCACTATGCTTCCAATTCAGGTCGCGACGCGGGGCGAAGCCGGGGGCGAAGTGGGTGCGCACAATGTACGCGGCAAACCCACAGCAGACGTACGTCTTGCTTCGCAGCGTGACGTACGCCCCGTGGGCGTCTCGTACATTGTGACGCACCGTGATGGTGACGTCGTCAGCAGTTGGCTTCTTGCGCGGAGACGGCGGGGCAGGGGACCCAGAAGGCACGGTGGCAGGCAAGGCAGCGGGCACGGGCGCAGGCGTGGTGGTGGCCGGCTGGCGAGCGGGCGTGACGGGACAGGCGGAGTTGTTTTCGATTGATTCAGGCATGACACAAGCGCGGACTTATTTGATTGAAGTAAGGCGAGACAGGGGGGGGAGAGAGACTTCGATGATTGCAGTCGCGACAAGGCAGGGGTTAAGGCATGGGAAGAAAGAAGAAGAGAAAGCGAAAAGACTGCAAGACAGCGAGAGAAATGCTTTTAGAGCGCTCTGCGCGTCTACTCGCTAATTCTCGCTTATGCAGGATGATGTTTGCTTGCCTTAACAGCGTCCGAAGGTGTTGCAGTCTGCTTTACAGTCTTGCAGCCGCTCCAAGGAGGCAGTTTGGCGCACAATTAAGGCAGCGATTGATTCTACGAGAAGTCAGGGGTTGCGGTAGGGTTCTACGCTGGGCATTAGATAGATTCACGTGTTTGCGAGGCGTTGGAGGGCTATATATAACTCACGCAGACGGGTTACGATGGGACTGCAGTCTTCTTCAGGGGTTGAAGCCGACGAGACTTCAACAAAAACTACGTCTAATCTGCCGGGGGAGGATGTGGTTCTGAAGATGTTGCGATTATGTAAGCATGCCTTGGCAGTGCTGTACCATTGCGGTACGTCATGGAACTTGTATATAGATAGGCGGCCCCAGTGTATTAAACTTAAAAAAATCAACTTCGTTATGAGAATCACACAAGGCATGGGACGTTATCAAGCATTGACACCGCCTGCAGAATACAATTTTGTTGAGTTGAAAGAGAGAATTTGGAAAGGCGTGCCCTTACTCGTTCAACTTCTTCTCGTTGTCGTTGGCAATCTGCGATCTGGCGCGACTGTCGATTGCAACTCCTTCGGTGGTTGTGTCATGACCATCGTCACAGTCCTCTCTCACTTTGCTCGAAGGATTCGTTGCAGCTCTTTCAACACCGCATTGGCCTTATATCTCCATGCACTGGGCATCAAGAGAAGGTGCCTCGGTGTTTTACACGGGCTTGGCTTGGTCCCTACTTATCAGTCCATCATTTCACACAGTGCAAAGCTGTCAGATCTCGCTACGGTGCGTTTTCTGTCTCGAATTCGACTCCTTCTCGACTCTTCATACTAATTCGAGCACACTCTCCATTTCTAGGATACTCTCAAGCAAGTCAGTCGTCAACATCGTAATCGAATCGTCATTGTATGGGACAATTCCGACTACGATGAGAAAGTATATATCGAGACACTCAAGCAGAAGTCGGAGCATTTCAGTGCAACCACTGGGCTCATCATAGTGAGCGACGCCATACCACCTGAAGGTATACCCGTGGAAAATATCAAATACGACGTTTATCTTGATCCATTCGACATCTATGAGGTCCCTGACAATCAGAATGATGACATCCAGCACAAAGCTAGGATGTATTTCTTTTTCAAAGCCATCAAATCCGTACATCCAGGCGCTGTCGAAAAGATCTTCAAGGACAGCCTTCAGCCTCAGCCGCAATTTCCTCACATTGAACGCCTTGAGCCCAAATTCACTACTTGGTATGAAATGGGCCCGATCATGGAGGATGAGGGCTCTATAAGTGGCACTTTAGCTGTCATGAACCAGATCATGCTCAACGTCCTTGGATATAAGGAAGATGACCCTGAATTTGGTCGAGTTCTACAACTTACGTATGGTGATCAGAAGACTGTCTCCCTTGTTCATTCTGTCAAGCAGATGAGGAAGTAATCCGAGAACAAGTATGAGCGTTTCGAATCTTTCTTGTCTTGCGCGGAGCTCTCCCATTTCAAAATGAACTTCACCGACCTCATCTATGCTCATTATGGTGACGACGAAACAAATTCTCGACACCCGTCGAGCGTTAAACACAGTGAGCATCATTTGGGTATCGCCAAGGGCAACAATCTGCCTTTTCACAGAAGGAACATGTCAATAGAAGTTGTTATACGGCTCGTGTCCTTGCCATGCTTTATGACGTGGTAAGAGACACCACGGATGTTGATACAAAGGAGTTTCTCGACATCGACAAGTATCTTGAGGAGCTGTCTCCTCGATCTTTCTTGTCTATCATCGAACAACTTGTGAACTCTACCTTCTCGCGCGAGTCTCTGTCTGACTTCCACAAAGACCACGACGACGTCGACCAAGTACATAGTTTTCTGTGTCAGTTCCTCGATACCATGACTACCTACTTGGAGCTCAAGAACGCCATCAAGTATGGTGACATTGACTTCTTGAGGAGGCTCTTCCCTCGACTTGCTGTCATCTTTGCTGGCAGCACCAAAATCAGATACACCCAGCTTTTTCTCTACATGACGTGGCTCACTAGCACCACTGCCACTAATGAAAAACTTCAGCGTGCGATTCTGTTGAATAGCCTTGTCAATACCTCCGATGATGCCGACAACTTTTACAAAATCGACAGACTCAACGAATTTACGAATTATAAACTCAAGCTTCTCATGAGATCGCGGTCCTCGACTGAGCCTCTGAAAGACCTCTTTCGACGAATGGCTCTGACTTCCCACTATAATGCAGTAATGAAGGAAGATATCGAACTGTTATGTGGCGAGCATACCAACAATGATTGCACGGATAAGGACATCAGCGATGACTTATTCAGACTGGCTCATTTTCTCCATTCGCAAGACATCACGAGAAAGCTCGAAGTTGGCCGCAAAAGTGATTTCATAGTCACCAATTTGGTCGTCAAGGGCGCTGAAGCCATTCCTGATAAAGTTGATAAATTCAACGATATTTACGCACTTGATGAAGATGATGATGACCATCTTGAAAGGATCTCTGTCCATACAAATGATGAATCACTTTCTCCCGACGCTGAAGCCGTCGAGTCTGATGACAAGCCCGTCGAATTGAATGATTTCGTCGATGTCATCAATGCTAACGAATTGTCAACTCTAGCAGAACTTGCCATGACGACCACACAAGAAGAAGAGGATATATAGAGAGGAGATTCCATTTCAGCTAATCATACAATAGTTAAAAACTAAATTCAAGGTTTTTTTTTTGAGGGGTTTTCGACATTTTCATCTTTTTTGTTGAATTCGACACTTTTCCAGAAGATCGACAAAAGGAGATGACTGCTCTGCAATGATAAACTGAATTCAAGGGCTTTTTTTGGGGGGGTTTCGACGTTTTCATTCTTTTTTTTCTGGATTTTGTTTCGAATTGGAGACTGACAAATGAAATTAGGAAAACGACAAAGGAAACACCATACTTCTCACTCTTTTACTCGCGGATCTGCCCTTCCTCACTCCCGCCGCTGTACTCTTCTCGATTTTCGCCTTCAGCGCCATCATCGTTGCTCATTGACATGTCCATGCTTGCCAGAGTGTCCTGGCTCAGGGTGATCATTCC
The DNA here is from genome assembly GCA_024244615.1 of Ascosphaera pollenicola. Taxonomy (NCBI): domain Eukaryota; kingdom Fungi; phylum Ascomycota; class Eurotiomycetes; order Onygenales; family Ascosphaeraceae; genus Ascosphaera; species Ascosphaera pollenicola. The sequence continues at coordinate 2,789 of JAGYIB010000383.1, read as the reverse complement.
TAGTTGCAACAATTCTTGCGCTTGGTCAGCCGCCATGCTCAACAGACTCTCCAGGCCCAAACCCTGGCTGCCCCCATGTGCCGTATCAATTATCTCAAAATGGGAGGGTGGCTGTGTGGTTGAAATGGCGGGCACCAACGCAGGAGCCGGATACACTGGGGCATTGGTCGATTGTTGCCGGGGCCTCTTCATTGTGGCATTCTGATCAAAGGCCTCACCTGCGGTGCGCTTCTTATTCATCTCCTCAATTGTTCTGCTCAACCTCTCGAAGTCTTCTTGCAGTTTTGTTCTCTGCTCCCTCTCTCGCGCCATCTGTTCGTCGTGGAGCTGGTTCTGTAGTCGCAGTTGCTCTTCGAGTCTGTTGCTTTGCTCATGATCATGTTGCCGCTGTTGTTGCTGCTCCTGCTGCTCTCGACGGAGTTCGACCTCTTCCTGGTGGCGCTGTTGCTGCTGCTCCTGTTGCTGCTACTCTCGACGGAGTTCTTCACGGTTGTCGAGTTTTTCCTGGTGGCGCTGCGGCTCTCTTTCGAAAGCCGCCTTTTCTTCCTCTTAGCGCGCTTTTTCAAGCTCCCTCTCTCAAGCCAGTCGTTCCTTTGCTCGAGAAAGCATGCCCGACCCAAATACCTCATGCTGTCGAGACCATTCATGATACAGGAGATAGTCTGCCGCCATGCGGTAATCTCTTGCTGCAATGATCTCATCCTCTGGCGACAAGGATCCCAGACGCTGCACATCCTCGCAATTGATGTACTTGGAGTGGGCAACAGCGTTGCCAAAAAACATCAGTCTGGCCTGATAAACCTCGGGGCTCTGGAGCGATCGACGCGTCTCGTCCTCGATTCTGTTTCTCCTCTCCTCATACATTCGAATCTCATACTCGACTCGCTCCTCAATTCGATCAAGGTATTGGGCTCTCGATATCGTGTTTGGCCCGTACTGATACGCCACTTCAGGGATAATCATCTCAAGGGTGCTAGGAGTATTATAGTCGTTGTCGCCTTTGGCAATGTGCGCATAGAAGGGAGGCCGATCCATTTTTAATTGGGAGTTCGACACCGGTCAATTCGTCGTTCTGGGTGATACGAAGAGGCTCTCGACTTTGACCTGCACCCGCCCTCGGTCTCTTGAGTGGGTCGACACTTGGCTGCTGATGCTGCTGGCGAGTGCCAGAACGCTCACGAAGGACGAGCTGGCTCTGATGCGCCGGAGTGACGGTTGAAGATAAATCCACCAAGTCCTCCATGGTGTCATCCTTATCATTGGAGACATGTATAGAGGTTGACATGTGCAAGTGGGAGGATTTCAGCGCTGCCAATCTATCAGAGTGAGGAGCATGAGGCGTTGTCGACTCGACACTAGGTCTCGGGATATTGAACGAAGGTGGTTCCATCGCTGCCCTAGTCGTGGCTCCTGCTCGAGGTTGTGATGGCTTCTGTGGGCTGGTAGCTGGAGTGACCGTTCCCTTATAATCTGCATCACTCGTCAGTATCCTATTTTTGAATTCGACAGAGTGAGATTCAGTTGTCGAATCGAAATAACTTACTCGGATGAAAAGAACACAGATCGCTCCGTGCAGTCGCCGCACAATTGCAGCAAGCTTGCTGTCTCGTCCAAGCGGCATTTGATCGACATGCACCTCGATGAAGATTACATCAAGCACATGGATTTCGATTCACGGTGCCGCCAATATGGGCCACAACGGCATTAAGCTTTGTCGAAGTCGGGTTGATAATGGTTTCTGTGCCATGCTGAATCAAGTCGAGTGCACAAAGGGGTGTTATGGACTTCCAGCTGCCTCTTATGATGTCGCGAGTCTTGCCGCCGAGATGTTCAGGCGCAATGACAAGAGGGGTGCCTTTTCGAGACTGGCCATCTGGTTGAATCACGACAGTCTCGATGTTAATAGGGTTCGTCCATGCTTCTTCGGGGATGGTGGACTGATTCATATTGTCCATATCGCTGAGCATATCTGCCGGGATCCTTGATGCAGAGCGCCCACGACAGTTTGGAGAGTTGACAGCACGTTGCGATGCAGCAGCGCGAGACAGGCCTCTGCCACGCGAAGCGGAGGTGTTGCCGGCGCTTGAGGACGCCATGACAGAAAACGTATAGTACAAGACAATGAGAGGGAATGAGACTTGACGATACTGGGGAAAAGATGGATGAGAAAAGAAGGGAAGGATGCGAAGTTATGGAGGGGAAGAGGTGCTGAACTTATATGATCATGCTTGAAGAGAGTGAGAAAATGAAGGTGAACCCGCCTCCCTGGATGTTGTTTGTCAAGATTGGAAATTTTTTCACTAATGTACAAAGGCAAACATACATCGTCGAGTGACCATTTCGAATGGCAGGAATCGAGCTTGACATGTCTACTGATGGAGGTTGGTGATGTCTCCAAGAGGGCTTCTTTTGAGCTTTTTATTTGTCGATTGCGAGGGGTTAGCCGCTACACGTTTGGCTCGCGCTTTTTTGGGTGGCAGGCCAAGGTAAGCTGGTGTTGAGGTGGTGACGTTTGTTTCGATGTTGAATGTGAGGTACTGACTCGACAATGCAAAAGTAGGGGTGCTATCTGGCTGGGAATTGAAGACGTCGACATACAGCTCTCTTTCGATGTTCCGTACTCCATCGGCATCGCGAGCATGATGGTTTGGCTCCATCACAGCTCGTTCGACAACACGGTACAAATCGTCGAGATAACGGTCGCAGTATCTCCATGTATAGCTGGGAAGAAGGACACATGCGCGACGAGAGAAGAGCTGGATTTGGATGCAATCAAGACCGAAAACAAA
>JAGYIB010000382.1:0-10230 GCA_024244615.1 Ascosphaera pollenicola | reverse complement strand
CATAATGATCGAGATAATCTCGTCGTCATCGCGCGGGGGAGGGGGGATCTTGCTGCTCCCGCCAAGCGTGCGCGACAAGTTATTCGCGCCAGTCTGCGTACGGTCGACACGCACGCCCTCGAAACCGCCTGTCCCGAAAGCGTCAGACGTGGGATCAAGGAAGCCAGGCTGGGAGGGGAACGTATCCGCCCATGCACTGCTGCCGAACGTCGGACGTGTCGATAGAGGCGGGGGCTGAAAGCCACCTAGTCCCCCTCCAATTCCTGCGCCCGCTGCTGCTGCTCCGCCCGATGTAGAGCCTAGGCTTGATTTCCTGATATCTGCACCGAAGACAGCATCCAGCCCCGTCGAGAAAACGGGCGCCGTCATGCTGGATTGCAGATGTGGTGCACCGCTCATCATGTCGACGGCAGTGCGGGGTACCGTTGCGGAATCTTCACCCCAGGGATCAATGTCTGGGTATGTGTACGATGTATTCTGCCTCGTCCGCTGGTTGGGCGTTGACTGCTTTGTGCTGATATCGTCGTCGTCGTCGTCGTCGTCGTCGTCGTCGTCGTCTTTCTTGTCGTCGTGGGCCCCTCCGTCAGAGGGCGTCGTGTCTGGCTGTGGAGCGTAGATATCATCGAATGGCCGCAGATCGTTGATATACCCGATTTTAGGCGTAGGAAGGGCTAATCCAGACAGTAAGAAAGAGGAATTCGTAAGTCAACTGAGCATGACTGAGACAAGAAAGGGAATGGAAGGGTTGATTGATTCTCACAGTTCCTCCTCGCATCCACCACTTCCCACTTGGCCTGCTCCCCCTCCTGAACCAGGCCTATCAGTGCCAGCAACAAGTAGAACTCAGCCTCTGCTAATTCTTGAGACTGCGCCTGCGACTGCGCCTGATCCTGACCACCCTGCGCGGAATTTACCAGCTGGAATATCTCCTCTTGCACGGCGGATGTCAAGCCGGTCGTCGCTAGAATCTCCCTGGCTTCCTCAGCGTAGATACGCCCCCCATCGTGGGAATGCCGCGTGCTGTCGGCCGTGATGACGGTCCTGTAGGCTGCAGAATAGGACGGAGGGGTCTCCTCTGCGGCAAGAAGGGGCCTGTCCTTGACTGTGTTTGCACCCGCCATGGCTGTGACTGGCAGAGCGATGATGGAGATGATGTCCTGGCGATCAGATCAGACTGCGGGGGCCCCTTCTTGGATGTTTTCGGTCGGAGGATGCGGCGAGGGGGCATTTATATGTATGATATGATTCGCAAGACCAGCCTCTGATACGCTGATATGAAGTACGGCGGGACGACTCTGCTCTGCGTTGTTTAAAAGTGGATGAAGTGGCCGTGGAGGCAGATCGCAGGAGGAGATACGATACATGTGCCGGACTCATACGAGAAACAACTCATAGATTGTGTCCAAAAGACCAAACGATGATATATTGACGGCCGTCTGACTGTCTGTCCGAAAGAAAGCAAACGGGTATATGAGGTCTGCCGGCCAACATCTGCCTACACAAGCCTCCACTCCAAAACCCCCTGGAATCCCATCCCAACTCGCCCTACTCCTCGCAGAAACTCCTCCCTCGTCAATCCCCTCGCATCCTTCCAGTCCCCGAAACTAGTTACCGCGAACATCACCAGCTTATTTCCCGGCGGGCCTAGCATTCGTGGATCTTCAACGTCCGCATACCACAGATCCCCGCTGCCATCCTCGCTCCCGCTCTTCCAATGGTTGAAGGCAATGTACTCGCTCTGAGTCCCGTCGGGTCCCTTGGCGATGAATATGAAGACGTAGGGAGCGGGCTTCTTGCTATGTCGTTGCAATGACCAGTGAGGACATTGTAGCGCGAACTGGAATCTGATGGGTTGCGGGTTGGGAGAGGAGACGTCGATGTTCCTGCCAGGCTGGATCGTGAATTTCCCAATGCCATGATTTTCCTTGACGTTACTGTAAACCACCGGCCTCTCGACACCCGTAGGCGCATCCGGGTTGATCTGGATATACTCCTCCCACGTCGGCGGCTTGACGCCAGCGCTGAAATAGAAGTCGCCGTCGGGCGCAGGTCGATTGCCATTGGCCAGCGGGAAGTGCTTCAAGCTGAACTCTTCGTTCGACATGGTGAAGTAATCCTCATGGAAAGACTTTGAATACGTCTTGTCGGCATTGACATGTCCAGCACCCCATGTGGAATCAATCAACTTCCACTCCCCGCCGTCAATCCTCACAGCATTCCACGCATGCCCCGCGCTTGGTCGCGGCAGCGGCTCTCCAGGTGATAGTGGCCGATACCCGTATCCCTTGCCATCGAAGGTGCAGGTGCATCGCTCGTTCTGACTGCCGCCAAGGGCGACGCCAGCGTCGTGGGCATCAATGGCCTTGTCGGCATGCCGTGCTACCCCGTCTCGAGCGTCACTGCTGGCCCCGGGCCTAGGATCGGCCATAGGAGTCTGCTTGTGGGGAATGCGTTCATTGTGTTTGGTGGTGACACGAAGTCCAAGCCTGATGATGCCCTGGACGATACGTTGTATCTGCTGAATACATCGTCACGGCAATGGTCGCGCGCCATACCGCCTGGCCCTCGTCCCAGGGGCCGCTATGGACATACGATGAACATTGTCGGGAGCAAGATATATATCTTTGGAGGACAAAATGACAAGGACGGCTTTTTCAATGATTTAATCTGTTTTGATCTCAACGCGTTACAAAAGGCTAGTAATCACTGGCAATTCCTAATCGAAAACACAGGCGACTCCGAATCCGGCGAGATCCCTATCGACGAGAACACAGGAAAACCCACGATCCCACCCGCCAGAACAAATCACACCATGGTCGCGTTCAACGATCGACTGTGGCTGTTCGGAGGCACCGACGGCGTGCACTGGTTCAATGACGCGTGGGTATACGACCCGCGCACAAACACCTGGCAATGCATCGACTACGTCGGCGTCACGCCCACTCCGCGCGAGGGCCACGCCGCCGCCATGGTCGGCGACATCATGTACGTTTTCGGCGGGCGCAACTCCGACGGTGACGACCTCGACGACCTCGTTGCGTTCCGCTGCACGCAGCGCAGATGGTACACCTTCCAGAAAATGGGCCCCGCGCCGAGCCCGCGCTCGGGCCACGCGATGTCTGTCTTTGGGCGGTGGATTGTCGTTATCGGTGGCGGGACCGTCAAGGGCAATGGTGAGGATGAGGAGCTGGAGCTGGTGTATGTGCTTGATACGGGCAAGATCAGGTATCCTGATAGCCCGCCTATGCATGGCCCTCCCGGTGCTAATAATACGCCTGGCCATCTCATGCATCCCGCTCATCAAAGGACTGCTAGCCCGCACGGTGTTGCGTTGCAGCAAGACAGAGGTAGGGACTCAAACGCCGCAGCCATGCAAAGGCGCATGATGTCCCCGACAAGAGCAGTTGCCGGTCCCGGTGGTGCCCCTGGTCCTGGTCCTGGCCCTGGACCAGGTCGAAATGCAGACGGACAGTACACGCCATTCACCCGGCCCGGATCAGAACAAGATGCCCAGTCGCAGCAACAGCAACAGCAACAGCAGGCTCGCAGAGGGCCAATGCCACCCCAACATCCCGGACAAGGACCATCGCCTGGTCCATTGGGTCCCGGCGGAAGACCAATACCCCCAGGTCAACGTCCTCGTGGACCAGGCTCGTTCAGCACGAGTCCGCAGCCGGCGAATACCCCGCCACGGTCCCCGCAGCCAGGAACACATGCGGCTACGCCGTCAGTGTCGATGTCGAATGCCAATGGTGAGAATGGCGATGGACAAGATCGACCGGCTTCCCAGCAGCAGCAGCCGCAATCACAACATACACGCCGAACGTCAAGATCGGTATCTGCTTCTCCATCCCCCGCCGCGCGCCATACATCTTCGTCATCGCAGTCGCATATCCAGACACCTGTCGATGAGGGCTGGAGCGTCAATATGTCAATGTCGACTGAGCCTATCCATGAGGTTCCCGAGGACTCTGACGAGGAACAGCACGACCAGCAGAACCAGAACCAAAAACAAAACCAGATTCAGAACCAGGGCCTGCCTGCACCGCAGCACCCGCGCAGCTCGTCTGCTGCTTCGAACGGTACTTCGCCTACGCCCCGCCAATCACGGTCTCCCGCGCCGATACCCGAGGATAAAGACGATACCGAGTCCCAGAACGGAAGCATCAGTAACGGCGTCACTAGCAAGCCGCTGCACAACAACAACAAGGCTTCTTCGCGTCTTGGCTCGATCACCAGCTCACGAACAGGGTCCCCCGCTGAGCAGCAACAACAACTTCAGCCGAGTCGTCCTAGGAGGGTATCCTCCGCACAAGCTCCTTCAATGGGCACGGGCGCGGGCGCGCAAAACTCCAATGCTGCTGGCCCGCGACCAAATGCCGTTCCTGAGATTGAGGTCGCCGCACCTCATGTCGAGAACGATGATGATGATAATGAAAGTGGTCCTACTTATGCTGCTGTCACTGCTGCTGGTGCCGATGCGACTGCTGCTGCGGCTGCTGGCACTGGCGCACCTCGCCATGCCCACCAGCAGAGCCAAGGTAGTCGACGCACGCCTTCCAACGCGACATCTCTATCCAACTATACAACCAACAGCGGTGTCAGCGCGGCGACGACGCTTCCCGCCGGCCAACGCGACTCGACTCATAACAACGTGCAGGGTGGTTCGCTGCAGCGACACGACTCGAACGCCTCAGGCACAAGGGTAGCCGCGCGCGCGATGGAAGCGGGCGAAGCGGCGCCTCTTGTCAGGACGCCGAGTGGGCATCGGAGGAGCAGGACTAATGGGCTGGGCAGCGTGGGTTCCGTGGGGAGTAGGAGCCGGGATAGTATGTATAGTGTTGGAGCACCCGGCCCGGCGACGCATGATGGTGGGGAGATTGAGGATTCGATGTTGTCTGTGACACTGGGCGCGCCGGCGTCTTCTTCGAACTCGTCGGGCACTTCGTTGCAGCAGCAGCAGCAGCAACATCAGCAGCATCAGCATCAGCAACCGGCGTCAATGACACCTGAGGCGAAACGCAATTCGAGACGCATTAGCGCTAGTGATTGGGACGCGCCTAAGAGTCCTAGATTGACACCCCATCAGGAAGCGTTGATGAAGGAGCTGGACGCCGTCAAAAGAAAAAATGCATGGTTCGCGGGTGAACTCGCGCTGGCTCGTAAGGCTGGCTACGTTCCCTCCTCCATCACCCCGCCCGTCTCGTCTGGCCCAGCCGCACTTGCCGCTGACAGGTTCCGAAGCGTCAGCCACGGCAGCACGAGCAGTTTCGGCAGCAGTTTCGGTGGGACCTTGAGTAACGCCGACAGTGAGAGTTTCGGCGGTGCAGGAAACGCAGGTGCCGGCCCGACTTCAGCTGCGCTGTCAAAGCATGCTTCGTTGCATGGGTTGAACGCCTTGGAGCAGGATTCCGCGGGCCTCAAGGATGAGGATAAGCCGCTTCTCGAAGCCCTGCTGGCCATGCGTGCGGAGCTGATCACCATGCAGAGCACGGTGGAGCAACAGGCAAGTACTGCCGCACGTAGAGTTGCAGAGGTCGAGCAGCAGCGGGACGTCGCTGTGCGCGAAGCAGTGTATGCGCAAACGAAACTCGCAGCTTTGGGTGGTGGTGCGGCAGTCAGCCGGACCGGCACGGCGATGAGCGACACTTCCCGCTCGGCGACTCCTACGAATGCGGTTTCTGCCAAAGAAAAGGAGCTGAGGGAGAAGGATTTTGACACGTTGCATGCGGAGCGGGCGACGGATATGTCTCGGCGGTTAGCGCTGGCGTTAGTTGGGCAGAACGATATGAAGCAGCGCGTTGACACGCTGACTGCTGAGTTAAAGGAGGAACAACATGCGCGCCAAATCGCGGAGGAACTGAGAGAAGCTACGAGTCAGCGGCTGAGCGAGCTTGAGTCCAAAAACCGTGATCTCGTCGAGTTGGAGAGCCTACGTGCTGAGATCACCGCTTTGCACGATGCGCTGAACGAGCAGCAGACAGCAAAAGCACATGCTGTGTCGCAGTTTCAGCTTGCGGAGATCGATAAGCGGGAACTGGAGGATAAGCTTGAAGAGGCGGAGTTGCTTGCTTCTGGGTCCGCGGACAATTTCGCAGCGTTGCGTGAGGCGGTGTTCGCGTCTGAAGAGAAGGCGTCGCACGTTGCGAAGCAGCTCGCGGAGGCTGAAGAGAGAGAGGAAGTTCTTGGTCAACAGCTACGCGAGGCCAGGGCTGCTGTCGAGGAGAAGACAGTGCACGTGCAAGATGTGGAGAGGCAGCTTGCCGAATCCAGCGACATGGTCCAGATGCTTCAACGACGGTCTGAAGAGGATCGACTCACGAGGGAAGATCTCGAGAGACAACTCCTTGACATTAAGACTGAGCGCGACGCTATCATCTCCGAGGCTGAGGAAACACGACGCAAACTCAGAGACGCCAGCGAGATCGCCGAGAAGCATGCTCGCGAGGCTGAGACGCATCGTGCCGCTTTCCTCGCTGGCCTTGGTCGAGTGGCTTCGTCTCGTAACCTCAAGGGTTCCGTTGCCGGTGGCAGTGACGCCGGAAGCGAACATCATTTTCCCATCTCCGACGAGCGCGTTTCTGCTCTTCGCGATCAGGTCGATCGCGCTAATGAGCGCGCACTTGCGCAACAGGAAGCCGCGGAGGCCGCTACGGAGAAGCTCAGACGTGCAGAAGAACGCATCGCCGGTCTTGAGGCCTACCAGGAGCAAAGCGCCCGGGAGGGTCTCCAATTGCGCCGCCAGCTTCAAGTGGCGACGAGAGAAGCTCGCATTCTCGCACTGGAGATTCGCGACGTCAAGGCTCAGCTAGAGACCCAGCAGCGCGACGCTAATGCGCTTCTGGTGCAACATAATGCACTGAAGGAGCTCTTGAATGATCGCAATGTGCACTACTCCGACAGTACTAGACGGTCGCCGCGCTTGGAGTCCCCTGCCTCGAATTCTAATCCTCCACGGTTCGGAACGCCAGAACATTCTCGCTTGCGTGAACTAGAGCAACAACTCCAGGCTAGCATCAAAGCTCATGAGGATACCAAGGCTTCGTTTGAGCAACGTGAGCAGGAGGCCGAGAAAACGTATAACGAGAAGCTTGAACAGCTCGGCAAAGACTACCGCAGTGCTGTGCATTATGTCAAGGGCACGGAGAAGATGCTTCGGCGCATGAAGGATGAGCTTGAGAAGTATAAGACTCAGAACGCCAAGTTCCAGTCAGAGCTGGAAACCGTCGGTAGGCAGAGTTCTTCTTCTGAGTACTCGTCTCGTGCTGTCGCCGAATGGGAGAACGAGCGCGCGCATCTCCAGAGCGCACTGGCTGATTCTCAGGAGAAGATGAGCTCTGCTGTTGTTGAGCTTGAGTCCCAAGTGTCCAAACTTCATGAGGACGTTGCTGCTGCTCGAGCAGAGCGTGACAAGGCTCGTCGTGCAGAGGAAGCCCTTGAGCAGGAGCTTTACGAATTGAGCGAGAAGAACAGGACTGAAATCGCTCGTTTGAGAAGCGAGAATGCCGCTTTGGAGAGCCGTGCAAGTGATGCCGAGCGACGGGTGATGGTGCTTCTTGAGAGCTCTATTCAGGCGCAGCAGGCACAGGGGTTGGTACGTCGTACCCAAAGCAATGCTTCTTCTGACACTATTGGCCGTATCCTAAGCCGTTCTCGTGGTAATAGCGTCAGCACTTTGTCCCGCGAAATTGACACTGATGCGGAAAATGTCCCGTTGCGCTCGCACTCTGCTGCTGCGGCTACCAATACGCCTGGCGGTCTACGCCCGGTCATGCCTGGTAATGGCGACCATCCTGTTGACCAAAGAACTTCACTTGCGCTTGACAGTCTGACTTCTGAGCTCGACGCACTGAGATCTCATTGGGAAGCATCCAACCGTCGCTGCTATCGTCTCAGCAGCAACACCCTTGACCCTGACCGGGAGGATCAGTCCCGCGCGCATGATGGGCTTGGAAACGGTGGAGAGGATGGAAAGGAGGAGCCTCTTGTCCTGAGCGAAAGCCTTGTTGGATGGCGAAAGAAGCTTGAGGAGGAAGAACAGAGGGCAAGTATGGCTGAGGAGAGGCAGTCGGCAGGCTCACGAACACCTGTTGGCGCCTCTGGCAACGCCGGATCTGGCAATTCCAGATCGAAAAGAGATGTTGAATCCCCTGTGATGCCCGTTGGTGTCACGGTCACGGCTGACAATATGATCTAATGGACGACGTCCAACTGCCTTAATCTTGTTTTGCTATTTCTTTTTTCCCTGTGCCTATTTTCCTTCTTGCGGATTTATCTCTTCCCTTACTTGTATATCTTTTGTGTCTTTTGGTCTATATATCCCCAAAACTTCTCTTAACGGCCAGAATGTCGGGCCATGTTCTTTCACTACTACATCACTGTACTATTCTTGCACCCTTCTCCCTTTTATTGCGGGATGCTAGAAGTCATCCTTGACTACTTATCCTTCATTAGCCCCCCTTTGTCTACACCTACTTTTAACCCCTCTCGTTCGCTAGTCTCTCCCTGACAATCCCGATCTGTCTACGATCACGCGGATTGCTTGCTCTGATTGTCTTCAGGCTGATATGGATATATCTCTGCTTTGCCTGTTTGAACCTCTTTTCCTTGTATCAACTCAATTCTTTTCCCCTTTATTTTATTGAAGATACCTCTTTCTCGTGCAGTGACGTCTAACTATATTTTTGCTTATCTCGGTTGTATGTATGTATCCAACCTTATACATTGTCAAAGGAACTCAAGATATCTTCTGAATGTCATCCAATTACTCTCTTTCAATGCGTCGTCAACATCAACAGTAATTACTTGTGGTCTGGACGTTTGCTTTGATAGTGTGTAGGAAGGACGTAGCCACAGCACCGACACAAGAGCCAAAGACCCCTTTTGAAAAAGTAAATGGCACTGGGGCTTGAGGTTGGGCATGTCGATGGGCACGAGACAAAGTTACAGGTCAAGCACACCTTAGTGCTTGCCTTCAATATCTGGGGCAAGTACGTTATGATGACCTCAGCCGATGTGACATTTTGTGCGACATCGACCAGATCATTAGGGACGGCCTTGAGCTGAGAATCCTCACTTCACAGCATGATATCTCCTGCAACCAAGTAATGATGCGCGCAGATCATTTGTTTGAATTCGACAAACACGTTGTCCAACTCATGCTCCTGATCTTCGTCCATATCATGGCGGACAGGGGCTCCTGAGTATACAGGGGGTTGTTGCCTCCTGAGCTTTACAAATGATGCGTTGCGTTTCATCATCGTGGTTGTCAAAGGTCTATCCATCATATATTGATGGAAAGAGTCCCGATTAGTTCAAAGGTCATTCTGCTGCAGGTGATATTCGTTCTTTCCACCATGGCATGAGCAGGGTCACAACCGGATCTTCGAATTGCATCCTAGTTTCAATTGACCGGGCACTGTGGTTCCACAGCATGATTGCCTGTTGTTTGCCCTGATGAAAGGAAGCTGCAACCGGGAATCGCTAGGGTGTTCCTTCCCAAATCGCCTTGTGGAGAGTTCATTGAATCAAGAGTGACCGAACTCAATTAGTACTCACACTATGGTAGCACGGATGGCCACTTCGGCACCTCACACGAAGGCAAGAGCGATCTGGATATGTAGACGCCGCTTTCTTTCGAATCCCGTCACATGCGTGGTATCATTGACGTCTCTGCAGCGGCAGGCTGCTTCCTCCAAGTCGGCGTGAAGTGACGATGTTCATGAGACGCGTACCAATGTATAGTTGAAGTGATCTGAGCTCCCACGCCATACTGATCCCAAGGAATGACTAGAACAATGAGATGATTATTGCCTTTTGAAGATGAGACGTACTGTAGAGATCCGAAAACGCCCCGTTTGACAGAAGGAGGATGCTCAAAAGTCCGTTTTCCACCACTGTATCACTTGTGTGATATCAAGAGAAAGATGACAGAGGATGAAGAGAGAAGCAGGAAAGAGAAAGCGCAGCTCTCATTCATATAGAATCCTGCAATTGACACGGTACGCACGCTATCAGCAGAACAACCCATGACCAGTGAAGTAATGCCGGAAGGCACAGAATTCACCGCACTGCTACTCATGTGGTAGGGGTTGTCAAGTAAAGGTAATGCAACAAAGGAGTACACCACCATATTACCGGTAATAAGGCCTCATGTCAGTCACATACGGCCATAGGGATTGGAAAACAGGGCTTCCCGTCCGCTCAGCCATACTTAAGCCAATCGCCGGC
>JAGYIB010000381.1:0-10237 GCA_024244615.1 Ascosphaera pollenicola | reverse complement strand
CTTGTGTTAAGGTTATTCGGTTTAACCTTGTCAATTCAACATCACTCGTCAATCCGTCTGTTTAGGTTGCTGGAATCCTGGTGTCTGGTGTCTGGTGTCTGATATCTGGTGATTTGCGTCTTGTGGTTGTTGCTGTCCTTATCCGTGTATTCCTCGCTCTCCCTTGAAGGAGACAGGTTGGCGTGTATCATGACGGTATCAGAAACAGTATATATATATCTTTTTGGTGGTGATACAGTGTAACACATCTTACATAAATTACATATATATCAACCTCTCCTCGACTGCATCTGCCCGTCAACGTCAACGTCAACACTGCGACTGGACAAGAACAACCTCTTGACACGGACTCGAAAGTTGCTGAATATTGTTGCACGATGCGACAAGGGATGGGGTGAAGGGGGAGGGACATCCCGTCCATCTGCTTGCGCTTGAAAGTGAGCCCTGTGTTCACATCTCGCGTGAACAGCTCCGTTTGCAGCCCGCCAAACGACCACAACGACAAAGAACACACCACGAGAAGCTCGACAGCTTACAAGGAGAGCATATGGAGACCATCGTTCGCTACCTGACAATTGCGCTGCGTGTCCCCATCGTGCCACAGGCCCATTACCACGCTTGTTGGGCCTTCAGGCATTGGCAAATGCTACTTCATTGAAGAATGGCCATACGACATGGCCAACTTGGTGCCCGTGCCAATTTGGCAGGGCAATTGCTCATACCGCATCGTCAAGCCCTGACAACACCTTCATGCAGAGATGTTGCACCTTTTTTTCGAGCTTCGTCAGGAGGGTCTGGAATCCAGAGCTCTCTTTTGTCAGACCGAAGCCGATGATTTTACATTCTCCAATCCATGAACCAGTTCACAGATCCCCTCATCATCTTGCGGGGGAAATAGATCTCGCAATTTACCAAGCAACCAACGCAGAGTTCACTGCTTGCTTCCTAATTGAGCTCGGGACTGTGCCCATGATCAAAGTGTCATCGCGGTAGCTCGCCACGGGCACTGCTGCTTCCATAGTGTGCCTTTGGCACGTCATTGCGTCGCTGACATCGAGACACCTCGATTTACCTACAGTGTCGTTCGGGAATAGCCTGCTTCTCTGTTCCCGCGACCATCACGCGATATGCTTTGTCAACTTGCTTGGATAGGACGGCATACAATTGAAAATAAGCTGACCCCTTGGTTGCTGGTATCAGCGTCCGTTTCTGCGGGTGGGCCATTCGGCCCGCCCGCTGCGAACTTTGCCCATCATGGACACTCTAGCTCCGGCATTCAGGATGCTAGACAAGGGAGTCGACCTAACGATCAGCGGAGAAGATATTTGCCTCTTCTCGTGGCCGATTGCATTCCTTGGGGATATGCCCCAACAGAATGATGGGCAGGAATTCAGAGACACAATAGCAATTGTGTCATGTCTTGTTATGCTGCCCGTCTCGAGCCGTCGCTCTGTGGTGTCTATTCATCTACGACAGGCAATGTCAGACTTTGACGCTGAACATGGAGAAAGGCGTACATGAGACGTTGACAAAGGCTATAGAGTACGTCATTGAGATGAACATCATTGACCAAGCCCTTGAATCGGTGCTTACCACTGGGCGAGGAAACGAGCGCATGACCACGCCGGAATCAACTCGCTGGACCCCGGATGTTAGTTGGAGACGCCATGACGTGCTGCCAATCGTCCACGAGGGTGTGGTGGAGGTCGCAAACACCCAATCCGAGGGTAGCCTGCAACGGGATGTTGCAGACTGGTTTGATATTGAGATTGTGGCGGAAAATGATCAAGGACAAGCCAATCTTTTATATTGCGATCAAACAAGGCCTATCAGGAGAGAGACATGTCGAGCAGCTGAATGATATTTTCTTCCGCCGCTTCAGCGGCGAACTGTTTATGAACATGTTTCCCTGGGCGAGTGATACTACCACGCCTGGGGCCTCCTGTGGTGTTATTCAAAAGACCGAAGCAAAGGCATAAAGGCGTCAACAACTATTCCTTACACGAGCCAGCAGAATGGACCTGCCGAAAGGTCAATTCGATTGGTTGGTGACTGCATGAGGAGTATGTTATTAAATTCCAAACTTCCTTGCGACATCTCTGTCATGTCGTGAACTTGATATGAAGCCCATGGTCTACGGGCTACTCATGTTGCTCGCCCCATCTCGAAGGTGTCGATGAGGTTGCAATACTCGGCACAAATGGGTCGTGTGTCGCATACGAAGAATGGCGCTTCCCAAGAGGTCGTGATCAACGGAAATGGCATCCCGACATTCCTCTTGTTACGTCAATACCAGCGCGACTGTGGCAATAGTTGCCGTAAAGTGGACTGCCATTTCAATCATAACCTCGCAGCACATAATTGGGCGAGATGCCCACTCCTCAATGCTGATCATCGGTTATCTACCATGTCGAACTCAAATTGTCAGTGCAGAAAGGTAGAGCAGATGTTTTTCTCCCGCTTCGTGAGATGGGGCACCTTGCAAAAGGCCAGAACGGACGCGTTGCGGAACGAAGAAGGTGAGAAGGAGGAGCCGAGATGGAGAGCGGGAGTGAGGGTGTTGAGGGAGATATGGGATGAAGGTCTGCTTCCTCTTGCACGACTGTCTTGGTGAACCGATAACACAACCTCTTCTACTTGAGAGACGACAGATGTGCATTCAACAACAAGACTATGATTGCAGCGGTTTGGGCGCCTGTCGTGGGAGGCTACATCATCGTTCAGATCACACTGCCCAAGGGTGCGAAGGCCAGCTGGAAAGAAGTCAACGTGAACGGATTCTTTCTCGCCCTTGGGCAGTTGACTATGGCGTTGTCAGTGCCGAGACTCGCTTTCCATCTTAGCAATCTATCTTTGGGTTCTGCCACTATCAAAAGATTGGCATGCACTGGACAATGGAGATTATCTCTCTCAATCTCTAGACATCCATTGGCTGACCACTCTCTGTTCAATTTGTGGGAGCTGTTGTTCATGAAAGAGGGAGGGAGCCAACATGACCTTATCTTTAAATCTTTCATCAAAGACGAGAGGCATCAACCCGTCTTTCTTCCATTCTGATAAAGATAACGCGGAGATATTCGCCATTCGCTCAGTATAACACTCCCCTCAATTTGAAGCAAAACCGGGCTGATTACTGACACGAATGGTTTCTTGCAGTGCTTCCCCTCAGCGCGAACTCAGCTTTGCAATTGGCATGCTCTTCGAGCCACCAGAACCAAACTGGAACCAACCAATAAGACAGCCGTACAGGCCAAATCTCGTCCAGAAGAAGCTGCCCCATATATTCACAATTTCGAGATGTGCTGGGGTGCTGAGCCTACCCGACGTCCTGTCGAAGGGGAACACCGATGGCAGCGCTGTCATTGTCCGAGTAAGGATGAGCAATTCAATCAGAAAGATAGAGTCGAAACGGGCACGCCCGCAGAGCGCAATGAAGTCGTCTACATGGTCAAATGCCATTTCAACTCCCATTCGTTCTTCCCGATTGAACATCGCGTGTATCAACAACACGCTTCTCATCGGGCAATGTCGTGAATGACCATGAGGACCTTCCGGACACAGACAACCTGCCGGTCCTTGGTTAGGATACGGATATTCTTCAGTCAGTTGCTGAAGCGAAGAGATCACCAGACTGGCCGTTTTGGAAGGAATCTATGGAAACTGAACATTAGGAGCTCCTGGATCTTGGGACTTATTGATGCGCGGGCGGTCAGGGGCACAGTCTCTAACAGCGAAGGAGACAGGTTTCATATGGCCCCTCTTTCACGTCTTGTTCCGTTTTACTGCAAGCCCGAACAATGACGACGGCCTCGTGGATCATTATCTGCAGGTGCCGAAAGGCACTGATCCGGTTCAAAACCACGATCGTCAAGTCTCGCTCGTGGTTAGCATTGCGGTGCCTTGATGGCCAGGTATCTCTCAACAGCGTGCAAGTAGAAGTTGATGTGCTGATCGGACAACCATTCAGACGAGCATATGGCGGTATAGTCTCTAATCGTAAGAGTCGCGGATCTGTTGTCATCCTGGGTGATCCTGACAAATGGGGTGCACTTCTCAGTGTCAATAGATTGTTTTCGGTCTGGCAACCTCGCATTGCGGAAAGGATTTCGACGCAGTGGCAAAGCATGAGCGTCAACATCACTATTGTCTAGGGAATCGCAAACATTGGGCGGTCTAATCAAATTAGCAAAATGTCAGGATACGTGTCGCGTGAACAACGTTTATACCTGTCTTTTTCTGGTGATTCTGGTGATATACTGTCTTCCGTAGTGTCAACGACGTCATCTCTTTTACAGTCAGCTTTGGCAGACGAATGGAATTGGAAATTGTTTTGATCTTGATGGTGTCCGTCTTTATCTGGACGATGGCGCGAAGCAGGATTCATGAGGTCATCATCGCTGTCATCATTGAGTACTGGCAGCTGTGCCTGGTTGACTTCTCTTCTAAGGCGTACAGCGAGGGTACTCTGTCCTAACAAACCTACACCCGAATGACGAATCAACGGCGCTGGGGGAGGGGATCGTATGCGCATGCCATCAAAGGCAACGAAATGAGCTTTGAGGTTGTCCCTCTCTTCATGCTCCTCCGTGCCAGGGCCAATTTTTGTTCGGTTTATGCAGGGGGCTTCATCGTGGTCGTAGCTTTCATTGTCACCATCGGATACCTGCCAAATTTGTTTTTTTAAAGGACCTGGGTGATTGAAAATTGGTTTTGGGCCTCGGTTCTTCTTGTAGAGCATGTACCGCCTATGATATTTGTACATGGCCTTATAGAAAGCTGGCTTGAAGTCAGAAACAGGAAACCGTGACCTGGTAGAGGAGAACTCACAGCGTAGCGCCAAAGTGTCTACATCGTACCGGCCCCCTCTGGGCGCCGGCCTTGCTGCGGTTTTGTGACACATTCAGAGGTGTCTTCGTACCGCTCGAGGGCCATCTGTATAGAACTTCAATGGAGTAAGTAGGGGAAGATGATATGACAAGGGAAGATGATTTACCGAGCTACACCATCTGCATTTGAGCTCGCCAGGTTCGATGATGGCATGACCCTCCTAGACTAAGTTAGCCACCAGACTTGCTGATTCAATGCATCTAAATGAAATATACCGGGTCGAGGGAATAGGGAGGACAATGCATTTTCCTGCCTTGTCTTTGAAGCCGTCTGTACGCAGTTCCCTGAAGAATGATGAGTAAGTGAAGAAAAGAGCGGTCTGAGTTCACATACACAATCGCGGTAACAGTTAAGACGCATAGTGGAACAAAGTGAAGAGAGAGCAGTGATGAAGGCGTTCTTGAAGATTGGAAAGAGACCTGATGTGAGAAGTAGTTATCAGCCAACGTTTCGTACATTGAAATAAACTTGACTTATTGTTCTCTGGATCCAAAAAGCCTGCTAGAATACTAGAGGAAAACATTTGAGGCTGCAATTACATCCTCACAGCCATAGATTTGCAGGTTATTTTACGAACGCCGAGGAGAGTAGACAGAGAATCATCGAGTTTCCCGGAAAGCACGGTTTTTTCTAGTTCCGTCAAGCGCAGTAGCAGGCGCTCCATAAAGGCAAGGACAAAGAGACTGCAATCAATGGCATTCGGTTGTTGAGGGCTGTTGACGATCAGTCTTTTGAAGGAGAAAGGGACTGCTCTCGTTGAATCTGTCCTTTCGTAAGAAGACTGAAATAAGGGGATTGATGAATGCCAATACATCACGTATTGGCGAATTAACACACATTGTCCTCTTCATATTTATGTTCATCCAGGCAATCTTTCGAGCTAGGAGTTTATGTATACTTCCACTCATCCTCTTGAGATATCTATGGCCTCCATCATCAATGCTATTAGCTGTAGCAGTGAATTTTTATCAATCATGATCGTTTGTCTTTCAACGACTGCGCAAGCATCAACATGTTCCCTGTAACGATAGTACCGTTCTTGCCCACCACTCCTGTTGTAATCAGCTTCTTCTTTTGAGAATGAATTGCGCCAATGAGCCAAAGCAGCAATTAACCATTAACGGCTGTGCTGTCATGTCTGACCACTTCATGATGCTATCTGTCGTGGAAGCAGGAATGGTGGCCAGGGGTAAAGGGGCTGCTAACCCTGACTGGCAAATCCACCTCATCGAGGATAACCAACATCAACCTTTACCCATATCCTACGTGATGAAAAGGGAGGGATGGAAATTGATGCAATGATGCAAATGTGGATTTGTTCAAAACATGGAGAAATCAGGAATCAAGCACGCTTGCACAAGCAAAAGAACGCCTTATAGAGATACACGATGACAGAGCATGGGACGATAACATAGAATGTGGGGGGTATCAGATGCAACATCGAGAAACAAGAAAACAAATTGAAAAAGGAAAATGCCAACACGTAGCTCAAGAAAATGTTCGCAAAGGAGAGTATCAAAGCAAGCGCGCAGAAAACGCTGCATCATAGAAAGCAAATGCAACAACCAGGGGGGAATAAGCACCATCAATCAATCAATCAATCAATCAAGCTCAATGACCGTCGGCTCCGGCCTAGCCTCACCACTCCCACTCCCCGTCTCACCTGATCCCTCCTTCTTGACTCTTTTAGCCCTATCTACCTCCTCCCTCCTCCGTTTCCCATCGCTCGAACCACCCCTTTTCGCCCTACCACCGTCCCCTCCACCCTCACTTTCACCTCCCACGTCCCATCCTTCTTCACCCTCACAGCCCTCGCATCCAATCTCCCCTCCGCAACCAACTTCCGCCTCACCTCCACCAAAAACCCATCAATCATCAACGACCGCGGCCGCGCGTCCTGCCCGCAGATAGGACACTTCCATTCCTCAGGCATCCCTTCCCCCTCAGCCATCTTCTCCGCGCTGACCTTGTTGACGCCGGCGCGCGTCAGGCGCGTTAGGAGGTAGGTGTCGAGATCGAAGCATTCCCTGTGCGAGCAGGACGTGCCGCGCACGGGGGTCTGGAATACGACGGCGGTGAAGGGGTCGACGAGGTCGATCGTGATGTCGTCATCGACGAGACATATTTCATCTGAATTAAGGGCCGCGGACGCATGGATCGAGGCGTTCAGGCGCTTTTGAATGTCGGAGAGGGATTTGGTAGCTGATAGCGACCGGACCATATTGCGCACGCGTTTACGGCTCGCTGTGTCGATTATCTCGACCGCGGCCATGAATTGTGGTTGCGGCTTCGATGGGCGCGGCGTGAGGTCGTGCAGGACGGTGATTTGGAGGTGATTCCTCCCCTCGGTGAGGAAAGGCGTGAGGTTCAGGGGGTAGATCTTTCCCGTAGCTGGTTTTCCTGCGAGCAGGTAATTCCGTGCCGTTGATGTTGAAGAAGATACAATCCGGCCACGCAGTCTCAGCCACCGCCCAGCGATGGTCGCTCGTCATGCGCCCCTTCGGATCTTTGATGCACCGTAGCTGCAACATCTTCTTCCCGTCCTGCAGGGCCCATAACGGCTCTCCACCGATTGACGGCTCGGCAGTAGGGATTGGCAGTTTCCGGAACAGATCCGCAGAAACGTCGATTGTCCATGTTACTGTCGGGAACTTGTTATCCAGCTGCTTGGGCGGGATCATGAATGTCTCAAAGTACTGAAACAACTCTATATCCCGATCTATCTTGCCTTCTGAATTGACTGGGCGGGAGTTATACGCTAGATGAGCCTCATGCAGCGCAATGAAGCGCGGGCGCGGGTTCGCCCAGAGGGTAGGATGAACGTTTGACGGGGGGAGCAGCGGCGCGCGGACTTCATTGGGCAACGTCGCCATCATTCTTTCCAGTGCCGTTGCTGCTGCTGCAGTAGTCGTGGCTGTTGTTGTCGTAGCTGGTTGTTGTTCTTGTTCTTGCTGCGGCTGTACCTGAACCAGCGCCTGACTCAGATTCTGTCGCGTATGATACGGCAGAGCCGTCGGCATGTGCATCAGCAAACCCGATTGCTGTGCCAGCGGTGCAGGCGGTTGCACTTGTGGCTGCTGTGGCTGCGGTTGCTGCACCAACCTCACATGCCTTTGTGCGGCCGCGGCCTCTCTAGCGGCAATGGTAGCCTGCTGGGCTGCGCGTGCTGTAGACACTGTGACAGGGTGAGGGTGGGCGTATGCTAGCTGCAGCTGCTGTTGTTGGTGCTGTGGTGGCATCGCAATGGCTGTGTTTTGAAGAGCAGCCAACGCATTGCTCGCGGAAGTGAGCAGTTGCGATGGCTGTTGCAGGTGCGGGTGCGGGTGTGGACGCGTGGGCCAGTTCGGCGCGGACGCGGGTGGGGCGACTTGCATTGGCGCAGTGGCGGTCGTGGGAGCAGTTGCCGGAAAAGATGTCACGAGTGATGAGGGAGGCTGGATGCGTGTGGATTGCATTCGTTGCTGCTGTTGCTGTGCTGCTGCTGTTGTTCTTGCGCGCTGTTGCTCACGCTGTCGTGGTTGCTGCTGATGCTGCTGTTGGCGCGGCGGCCCGGAAACGACTCTTGCAGCAGCAGCAGCAGCAGCAGCAGTGGAGCTAACAGGGATGGATTGTGAAGATGCAGAGGAGGTATTACCACCACTACTGCTCCCCCGCCGGCCCTCTCTCGCCAAATTTTTCTGCTGAGCAGCGAACAACACCACAGCCCATTCCCCCTTGCCCGCGGGCGTCGCCCCTTTGAGCATCTCCTCCCTCAGCGCCGAATACATGGTCGCAAGCTTCTGCCGATCGCGACTCGACGCGACACCAAGCTGCTCCAGCATCGCCGCGCTCTGCTCCTGCTCCTGCTCCTCCCGGTTTTGGCGCTGCATCGCCAATATCCGCGCCCGCTGGCGAAGATAGTCCTCGTAAAGCTTTTGATTCTGCTTATGCACAACCTCATACTCGACCAACCAGGCGTCCTTTCCTTCCCTCTCGCCGATCAACACGCGGCAGTAGGCCGTGTATATAACATGTTGCACGATCCCCGACGGCACCGCGAAGACCGCGACCATCTCTTCAATGAGCGGTGGGAACCCGCGCTCTTTGACGGTCGCGTCGAAGTCGTGCATGTTGGCCGCGACTTTAGACAGAAATAGCAGAACGCGGTGGTAGGTCGAGGCATAATGGGGCACGGATGCGAGGCAGGTCTCGATCTGGTCCGGGTAGTTGGCGGATTTGTAGAGGAACTCGCTGTCGAGGAGGGAATTGAGGACGAGCATGGGCGCGAAGATGTTGATCCCGTCGCGGTGGAGGTCGGTGAGCCCGTCGAGTGCGCGGCCGGGTTGCAGCGAGAGCGCGCAGTAAAGTTGGTGCAGGATCAGGTAGAAGAGGTCGTTTGATTGACGCGCGCGCGCGAGCATGCCGAGGCGTCTCGTACACCATCGATGACAATTACGGACTCACGTACTCCCTCACGGACATTAATGGCGACCCGTTCAAGGGCGAGAAGGTCCTTCTCGCATCATCGACAGAGGGGTGCCCTAATATTATATGGCCGGATGGAGTCCCACTCCACCCTAGTCGGAAACCTGAGTGCGATCCAAGGAACTCAATGACCTTGACGCTGTGTCAATCGCAATGATGTGCATGACCATGGGCCGGATTGGGCTGATAGCCAGTGCCTTTGTCACCATTTATCAATCACGCCTCGAGTACTCAGAAACGGGTTCAGAAGACAGACCATTCCTTTGAGACGCCTACCACTTTCATTCCTTTTGTTGGCGGACAGGATCCCTCATAACCCACATACGCGGAGCTGATCCCTATCACACAACTGCATGTCATATAAACAGCGAAAAACAATGCATATCTTATATATACTTGGCCTGAATCTTATTCCATCAGCTTGTCTGTTTCAATGAATACTCTAATTGCAAAGACACCCATCTGGTCGCACATCTTACCCCCATCAACGCTCTAGGTAAACGAGCCTACATGCGTCCGGCTGCCTTAAGGTTGATTGCTTGATGCCAACGTCTCCCGCAGCAGAGCCGAAGTGGGGAGAAGCTTTGCGCGTGTATGGCGGTTATAGCAGACCAGATTGCCGCGGATTTAACCGAGCGCGCTTGATCCCAACGTCCCTTTTTGTACCCCCCTGTCTTTGTGAGGCGTAGAGACATGATACGGATGTCACACGACAATGATGAGAGCGACCGACGCCATCAATTGCAAAAGCTGATGCGATAGGCATTTACGAGGGCAAGCCACAATGGCCAGCCAGACTACGGCAACGCTACCGTGTAGCAACTTCGCCAGCATGCTTGTGCAAGCCGGGGCGGCAGTCAGTGGAAATCACAGCCAGCTGATGCTT
>JAGYIB010000380.1:0-10251 GCA_024244615.1 Ascosphaera pollenicola | reverse complement strand
ATGGACGTTCTCTTGTCGGTCAGCACACTTTGCTCTTCTAATTGAGATCGTAGCAATTGACGTTACTCTTGCACTGCGCTGACCTTCCCGGCCAAGTAACGTGAGCAACTTGCGGCAATCGCCCTGCTGCATGTTTGGCTATGTATCAAGCCCCAGAAGCAGTATCGGCACCTCCACCCTTCAGATATATCCATCCAGGTTGTACGGAACCATACCTGGATGGACTTGGCAACTGGAAACCGCAGTTCTCTGAAAACTGCAGTTCTCAGCATGTGTATATCGAGGCTTGATTAGGCGCAGCTGCAAAGCATCACCAATTTCCTGTTTCCTGTGCGGACCCCAGAGGGTCGGTGTCATCCAGGGTCTTTGCTTTGCAAACGGCATTTTCTTTCAAGCCCGACTCCCCGATCATATCCCACAGATTAAGATTGGGAAAGCATTGGCGACTGATACGGCATGAGCAATGACCGAATATAGGTCCCGGTATGGGTCTTGGGGGCGAGCATTTGTCGGTTTTAGCGCAACCTATTTGAAGACTTCAGCAAGCGTTGGTAGCCGTCAATCGCGAGGAGGCCACCGACTTTCACAAGCTTGCGGATTAAGGAACTGCGGTTGAACCTTATACGGGCGTGCGCTTCTCGATGGAGGGTTCCTGGCCCTGAGAGCACTTCGCTCTCTACTGATTCCCTGAAGATACACGATTGTTGCCACTACGCACGGTCTATGTACCATGCAATTGAGAGGCATCATCATAATTTAATTTTGCCCCAGGCGAATTGGCAGTGTTATACCCTGTGGAGATGCTGCGATGGACCAGGAAATTTTTCACGAAGCCCTTTGGTGGACGACTAGTGCAGGTTGCTGCGCGGCCAGTGCGCGGCCAGTGCGTGCATGCTGCTCGCTACTTTACGCTCCGTCAGAACGGGATCTAGAACAATGCTTAATCTTGCTAGCAGATCTCAACGATCTGAAAATCTTTCAAACAAAATTTGATCTCCCCCGTCTGGAAAGCCCCGATAATCGAAGCGACGGGGTCACTTGAAACTGTAGCCTGCTTTCAACGGGATTGACACGCCCCTCCTCAACCTGTTCGACATAGCGTGTGGGCGGTTAGGAAGTGCGCCGGTGCCTCTGCTGCAGATCCCATGGTGTTTTCGGGCCCCCTTCCCCCACAGGCCGGCTAGCAGCACCCACAATGACAGGCTGCAGACTTTGACGCTAATCAACTTTCCTGGAAGAAGCCCAGCTCCCTGATTGAGACAAACCTCGATTTCAAGCCCTTTAGCGTCGCTTGAATAGGCCCAGCGACCGGGGATATTCGAAATGTCCGGTCGTTACTTTTTTTGCCGTATATCATTTCACGCACATTAGTCCAAAATATATCCCATGGTTATTTGGTCTGTCTAGTATATCTAATCTCCCCTCCCCTTTTGCACCCTTCCTTTCCAAAATCCGAGGAAAAGTGTCTATCATCAAGACTAGACTACAGGGAAATCCGAGAAGACGACTGGTGAACCCCATTATAACTCAACTGTTTGTGGGTAAGAGAAATTCGAATTATACGGGTCAAGATCTATTTGTATTACGCCTCAACTCTATGCGAGTTACTCCTCATCGGGACTCTTCAAGTGAGTAGATATATAAAAACACCGACTCCCCCCCCCTTTAGCAATTGGCTTCGAACATTTACTCAACGTTTCGTTTGTTCAGTTCTTTGATACCTTGCTTCAAACCGATAAAGGCTCCTGAAAAAACAATATCTCTGCACGAATTTCCATATAATTACGGTATCCCAAAAGAAAAAGGCCTTCTTTGACCTCAATCATCTCCAACTATAAAATGGAGCCATCGTCGGATTCCTCGCCAGACTCCTGTGCCAATCCCCTCACTGATTACCTCTTGACGTTGCGACGATGCAAGGACACACTGCCATATGGACAGTTAATCTGCATATCGGCGTCGCCGAGCATCACGACAATGGCAGCATTGCTGCGCCTTGCGAAATCAGTCGGGCCTTTCATTGCTGTTCTCCAAGTGCACGCCGACATCATTGACGATTGGTCACCAGAAGGTGCTTCAAGGCTCGTTGAAATCTCAAGGGCCCATGGCTTCTTGATCTGGGAAGGTGGCCGTATCCTGAACACTCATAAGCACGCAGGGGACCAGGTGCTGTCACCCAAGGAGATTCAAAGGGACATAGATTTGGCCCGCAAGCGGTACACTAAGGGCATCGTCAACGTTGCCTCTTGGGCTGGACTTGCTAGCACATGGACGCTTGGGCAAGAGGAACAGCAAAACGGCGGTGATCGCCTGGTTCCAACTCTACGCAGAGCAGCTCGCGAGACGGTCACATTGACGGCCAATGCCGTGAGAACCGAGATCAGTGCTGGTCAGGGCTCTGAAAACGCCAATAACGACACAGCAGAGGATCACGTCGAGGATAAGGAGGATGATGATTGGGGACTTGAAGACGATGATGCTGATTTGGCACGAAAGACTTCAGTCATATCTTTAACACATACGATAACTCAGCACACGGGATATCTGTCGCAACAACCAACGAAGGAGATTACGACAATGAAAGCTTGCTCAGTCCAACAGCCGACGAGTACGAAGACTCGGGTGTGGAGATGCATATTCCAGAAAGGAACCATCCACAACCCCCAACCCATGGTCGTGGCCTAGTGATATGTGTGCCTGCCGAGATTGAAGAAGACTGCGCTCAGGCATGCATAGGTCTCGCCAGGTCACACAGGGACTTCATCGTTGGCTTCGTCAGCGGAAAATCTTGGGTCGATGTATCGAATCAAGGCTTTTTAGGGGGGACAAGGGCACAGGAAACCGACGTTTCGGGGACATTCGCCGTCTTCGCTCCATTGGAAAGCGATCATGTCTTCTGCAAAGACGCTGAATCATGTTGCTATAAACATTCCGGAGAACACGAGCCGAACTCGCTTTGCTTGTCATTTGAAATGATGAGAAGAAACGCAGGCCTTTGTCCTCCATCACGGTCGAATACCCATCACAAAGAGATACATACCTTGCATCAAGTTGTTGCCCGGGCCTTAGCCGTCAGGGAAGAGAGAATGAAGGCTTCGGACAAGGAGACGCCACCGAGTTCCAACGATGCAGAATTTCTATTCATTCCGGCGATATCAATGACGCTTGAAAATACTTGCTAGCTGTCTTGTTGAACTTTGAACTGCTACTCCTTTCTTTTCTTGCACCCCTCCAGTCACATTCGATGTCGGTCCTCGTGAACTATGCTGCCTTGCTATCGCCATATCATGAAGTAGCGGTGATCGTAAAAAACCTGTATTTGATAACCACTCCAGTGCGCAGCGATGCCATGTCCAAGCACCATGTAAAGCCTTCAGTATATGAAAAGGATTGTATAGGATACTTTCTCCAATTAAAGATATCCATTGCATAACAGGGCTTGGGCGATCTCAAATTCTCTCGCCTGCTTGCGATAATACTTACGGAGATCCTTGAGCCACGCCGGGGCCTGTGCCGAAGCTTGGGCCAACCACACGTACACAGTACACCCGCCCAAGCGATTGTCTTATTGGCGTATCAGTCAGTGCGCGACGAGCCAAGTTAGGGTACCATCGACTGGTGTCCCCGTCCTTGAAAGCCACACATCATGTCGATTCCATGATAGCAACAGAAGTACAGCAACAAGAAGCCGAGAAATGTCGGATGAGGGCAGCGTGCCAAAAGCGCATGAAGATGGAGTGCGGTTCGACGTCGATGCAAAGGGGGATGTGGTCATCCGATGCAGTGTCCTGGTGGCTCACAATAAGAGAGCGTTCTACTATTCAAGGGTGAACAGCATGAAGATGGCGAAGACGAACCCGTTCTTCGCGTCCTTTTTTGATCCTGAGAAGCTCAGCGAAGGGAGGGACGTTGCAATGAAACGGAATCAACTGATATCAAAATATGGATCACTGGAAGCTGCTATGAGAAGTGCACGATACGACGAGCTGCCGCACGTTACAGTTGAAATGCCATATCTACCCTTTCGTCTGGTGCGCACGACGCTTATTGCCTGGGTCTGGAGACTCATGCACATGGAGCATGACGGGTATATCACCTTGGACCCGTCATGGGACGATGCTATGCGCGGGAAAAGACTTCTGGACTGGCTTGGTGGTTTGAGCATACTCTCTGATCGATTCAAATGCTCGCGAAACCTTCAATGGCTGCTTGATGCAAGGCTCGACCCATTTGTGGACGAGGAGGCACGCAGCGCAAGCCCCCTCTACAATCTCAGGGCAAGGATTGACAGATCCTTGAGGTCCCCGAAGCTCAAGGTTGGGGATGAGGGTCGCCTACGACAGATGGTATATGTCTCTGGTGCCGTGGCGCCTCATTTGCTATCCGTCTTAACGACCATTCTGTTATCAATGGGATCGACAGAGTGGTACAATGAGCCAGAAGATAGCGTTGCTGGTCTTGATCGAGAAAATTGGTGGCATCTCCCAGATGGCCTTGAAGGTTGTTCTTGATTAACCTGTTACATAGGCAATCGACATGCTGACGACAAGCCAGAGGAATTACGATACAGACATAAGTGTATCTTGAACACTATCAGTCATCTCCAGGCTTATTTTCTAAGAGCATACGGGGCTTACATTCCAGACGAAGAAAGTCACCTCGAAAAATCTAGCGGTGCTCCCAGATCTCTTCAATGCCGGAGAATGTACGACAACTCAAGGCAATGCGATGCATTCCATCTTGGCGAGATGGTGCGCTTTACGACCCAGAGATCTAAAACGCTGGAACTCCATTCAGCACTTCCGTACATCTGGGACGAAGACGAAGATGAAAATGAAGAGGTAATTGATAACGAACATACACCATCGCGGAAAGATCAGCCGAGATCAATTCGTCAGATAATGAATTCTTTACGCTCGATGCCGGAGTACCAGATCGATGATCACCATCAAGGCTGTGGACCGCGACGACAGCTTATTCCAGCTCTCGATTGCATTGATTCACTGGCTTTGAATGGGGCCGCCGGCGTTTGTGGGCATTGCATAGCCAAATACGGCGGTTCTCTTCAACCACAGTCATGGCGAAATAAGGGACTCATCAACACTAAAGTGGCAATGAGTGGAAGCACCGTGCAGTCAATAACTTATCCGCATGGTCAGAGGGGTGCTCGTTCAAAATGTGAGCACAATCCGCGAGCAGAAGCTGCAGCATCACTCTTTGTTGCGAAACACAAAGTCTGGTGCCATAACGCGTAGCACATGAGCATCAAAGGGGCTCAATACGATATAGTCTCGAGAAAAAAGTACTTGTATGAACGTATGTAACCATGAAATATCATACACTATAGAACCAACTGGTGTGGAACGGAGCCCAGGCATTAAGTAGTAAGGGTCCGCTTCGAGGAAAAAGGAAGAGGTCTTGGATTAATCATAAGCATTGACAGGACAAGCAAAAACGAGCAGGATCAAGACAGCCTCTACTCAATGGTGAAGTTCTCTGCAGAGGTTTTTATTTCCTTAGAGAAGCCGACTGGCTCTCCCTCCATATCAAGCGAGCTGACATTCGTCACATCCACATCGACAAACGGCGTTGACTTGAGGAATCTGACGTTCATGGGGAAGAACTCGTTCTCATCGACTGCCTCTGAGCTTTCGAATTCGAAGCTACCCGAAGCATTATTCTCATCAACATTTCCGATATACCACTCGAGACTATCACCGCCAACCTCATACACTGCGTCGTGCGAGGAGATTGTAGGCTCCTCAGTATTGAAAGGTATGGCAACCACGACATCCTTGAGAGAGTCAGATCCGAGATACTCGTACTCGACAGTAATGGTAGTTGTCGAGCCTCTGTTCACCCACACCGTGAAAGTAATGGGAAGGATATCAGCATCTCCGGCGTTGGCGACACGCCATCGCAGAACGCCAATGGAGTTGTTGACAGGGAACCGCTTCGACAGATCCTTGAGTTGGATAACCTTATTGCTATTGAATTGCGCCTTGTCAACGTTGGGGTGGGTGCGGAACTGAGCACCATGGGTGGGATTGGCAGTCAAGTCAAGCTTGACTTTAGTGAATGTGGGATCATTGATCCTGAGGTATAGGTCGCCCTTGATTTCAATGGATTGCAGGGCGCCGTCACGAGTCAACTTTGCGCTCAGGGCTTCGTTGATGATGACATGCACTGGCTCTCTGTCGCCAACGAAATCTTCAGAGACACGAGGTGCTGCTGCGACATGGTGGGGGGTAGATACAGCGGGAGAGACGAGCGGAGTCTCTTCCACCTCGGGGCCAAAATCTCCACGGACTTTTTCGTAGATGTCGGTGGTTTTGGATTTCTTTCCAAGCTGCATGCCTTTCCCTCTGACAGGAAGGGGCCTTAGAATCAATTAGGTTTCGAGTGTCATTGAAAAAGGATGGGGAGCATATCAACGCACTTTTGGAAAGACTTCCTCTTCTCTGCCTCATATGAGTCCGTGAGATTGTCTGGAATGGTGGGTTGCACAGGCGGGGTATAAGATGAAAAGGATGGAGTGTGCACGCCCATGCCACCACCCATGCCACCCATGCGATTGGTACGAGCAGCTTCCTTGCGTTGAAGCTCAAGCTGCTTGGCCTTTCTCTTGCGTTCTTCGCTTGCCTCAAGCTCCTTGTTCTATAGGCGAGTTAGTGGGGGCTCGTTATCCCGATAAAGGCAGAGAAGGGGGAGGGAGGAGTCGTACTCGTTCAATGATCTCTTGAATGCGTTCCTCATGACTGTCCATGCTCAAAAATGTCTTGATCTGCGTGAGGGAGAGATTCTCGCGGTATCCCAGCGTGACGAGCTCATCGAAAGCGCTGAGAAGCTCGAACGCATTTCGCAGGATCTCTCGCTCGTCCAGGCTCCGGCAGATGCTTGTGACGACCTGCGCAAAGAGATGTAGGCTGTCGATATCCTGCAGAATGTTCGATTGTCTGTTTGTGATAAGGACGATGTATAGCTCGTCTAGGGGCTGGTAAACGTAGCGAACATTGTCCTGTTCAACGATGGTGTGCTGTGTGCCAGACTGGGCCAATTTGGGGAAGGAAGCCAACAATGCTTCTATCCGTGAACGAGCAATTTCGCGAAATTGGCGCGAAAGCACCGCCTTGCCTCCGCGGGTGCATATCGAAGCAGCGAGGACAACCTAATGTCTCACATTAGCGACGGCTATCGTGGACCAAGCACTACACCAAACAACCTGCGTACCATGACGATGGTGAAGAAGTGTCCCGAACAATAGATTCGCAATGGAGGAGGGGAAGGACGAGCTCGAGGTCAGAGCAGCGCCGGGTGCCTGGTGCAAAGGGGTCTTATGGGCTTCGGAGGGGGCGGCAGCTTGCTGAGCGCGTGTCGAAGAGCTGATTTGATTGATGTCAGGGAGGACGATGGAGGTGGTTAAGGTGAAGCCGCCCCCGGGGAGCGAAAGTCCACGCATGCAAGATGGGCACGGGCTAGTCACACACCCCCCTCTCTCCACCTAGTCCGGGAACAACCACAAACTTCATCAAATCGAACTCGAACCTCACCTCATCCTGACAATCATCAACGACGATACACGATACATCTATCCTCACGATTGCTGGCTTCTTGTGCGGCTACGAGTCTTCTGCTAGGTCGCTGCAAACATCTTCAGGCACCAATATTGTCTCCCAACACACTCCACTGCGCCACAGGGATTCTAACAACTTCTCTGCGCGAGCATTTGATAGCACATCGCATCAACGAAGACTCACACAAACCGCTTTACTACAAAGACATAAGGCCGAAGATACCAAATTTCAAGGAAGAAGAGGGCCTTGATCACCCGGCCCATCGCTCTTTGATGCAGTTTTCCAACATGGACCAGGACAATCGCATGGTCACGTCAGATGTCGACCACGGTGACAATGACGACGACATCGAAATTGATATTGACATGCCCGAAGGCCAAGGCGACGCTATGGTTGACGACGTGTCTATCACGTCTCAGCAGCTTGAGGATGCTGACATGATGGATGGCGATGATCAATATATGGACGAAGAAATAAACGACGAGCCGATGGAATACTACGAGGAAGATGTTGATGCTGCTATCGAAGACGCACCAGAAGAGCATGAGGAACTGCCGGAAGAGGAGATGACTCCAGCAGATGATCTGCTAGAGCAGCCGCTACAGCATCAAGATGTGCAGGAGGCTGTTGTGCAGGAGGCTGTAATGCAGCATCCTAGTCAACCGTCCGTCGAAGTTGCTCAACCAACTTTGGGCCAAACAACTGCAGTCGAGCCTTCCATATCAGCGATTGCCAACGACGGTTCTCTAGAACAGGCGCCGGTGATCAAAACCGCAGCAGCACCAGATCTAGCTGAAAAGCCCCTACAAAATATTGAAGAACAAGGGACTACTGTGCCAGACACTGATCACTCTGGTGGTCAGGCTGCAAATGATTCTGAGCCGGTTGACATTCCTAGCCATGAAACAGCTCCTGCTCCTGTCCCAAAGGAGGATCACGAGGAACAAGAGACCGGCGATGAGGACTCCGAAGAAAATTTACATGCTGGTGCGGAGCCCGTAGAGCCCGCTGCTGAGGAAGACAAGGGAGATGGAAAAAATGCTGCGGATGGCAACCTGAATACCAACCTGCCCGAGATTAGCGACTCGCATCACGATGATGCAGAGCAGAGCGGCAGAGAGCAGGAGGCTGAAGCGCAAGAGGCCGAAGATCATCAAGAAGACAATGCGATTGTCGATGCCTCTTTGGCTCTTCATAGCGTCAAGGTCATGTACCAGGAGAACGAAATATATCTGTTCCCACCCCCAGAGTCTGATGCCAGCGACACTTTCTTCCTTCATGACGAATCCTTGGCAGGCCAGTCTATGAGTAATCTGCTCAAAGCATGTCGCGGTGTTTTAGGTGAACATATCACTCCAGAGGAAGATCTCCATCTTGATATAGATCGTCTTGGCCTTTCCTTCACGGATGTAAGTCAACTCACTAACGAAATTATGTGTGCTATGAATGCTAATTTGCTATAGAATCCATCTCAACCCTACTCCATGTCCCTTTATCAGATTGTCGATGTCTATCTTCGCCTCTGCGCTAACGATGAGGACAACGTCCCAGGGCCCATGTACATCACTTTACACTCGAGGCTCAATGCTAACGCGGAATTTGCCAATCTAGTTGAGGCCGCTCAAAGTGGCAAAGGTCTGTCTTACTTTGAGAGATATGGAGAAGGTGTTGATGACCCAGAGTCAGAGGAGACAACTGTCGAGCGGGAGGAGGAGCAATATTTTGAACAAGAAGAGGAACAGGGAGAAGGGGGCGATGCAAAAGAACAGCAAGTCCCTCACGATGTTCAAGTTCATGACGACGACAAAGAGGAAACACATCAAGGTAACTGGGATGAGCATGAAGCGGCACAAGAGGAAGAAGGGGGTGCTGAAGAGGAGGGCGATCCGCAAGATGCTCTTCCCACGATAGAACCCGAGCTGCCCCAGCAAGCACCGGTCCAGAATGTCAGCCACCATGATACAGAGCAAGTGGCTCCTGCTAGCGCGGCTGAGGCCGACGGCAAGCAGTATGCAGAATCAGAATTTGGCTCCACGGTCGATACCTTTGAACATGAGGAAAGTCAAAAACTTGTTTCAGATCTTGGCAACCAAACCATTGCTGAATATGAAGGTGAGACATCTAATCATTAATCATATCCACACGCTTGTGCCCTGTCTAATCATTTTAATTGTCCTACTAGGGGCTGAATATGATTCACGCCATACTGAAGCCCAAGACCTCGGAGACGATCACCTTGACGGAAGCCAAACTCTACCCGTCACTGGACCTGCTGACCAGTCCGCTGCCGATGGTGGTGATCAGGGCGCAGCCAGCCACGAGAATCACATTCCCCTAGAAATCGGCGACGGTGAGCCTGATGTGACCGAAGCGCCACACCTCGAACCTGTTCCTCAAGGACAGGATCCTGCTCCGCCTACGATTCACACTGAGGGCTTAGATACCGTCAACAGGGGTGCTGATGCCAACGCGGAAAACTACGAAGATGTGCCCCACGCATACGAAGCTGAAGAGTATGGGGAAAACGATGACGAAAATGACGGATTGACTACAGGCCAGCGTATCGAGGCCAGAGAGTCAGACGAGGAGGCCCAGATCGGAGAATACAACGATGAGTGCAAAGAAGCAGATTCAGACAATGAGCTGGAAGAGCCTCTCGAAGGTATGGATAACATGG
>JAGYIB010000379.1:0-10255 GCA_024244615.1 Ascosphaera pollenicola | reverse complement strand
CCCGTCTCTTATGTTATTTTGCTATCTTTGTTAGTGAGATTAGCTGAATGCATGCCTTTCTTATTTTGTATTAGGAGGAGAAACCTTACTCTGTAAGGCTCTTCCTGCAGTTCCTGAGGACCAATTTTTGTATAAGAACGTAGACATCCTCTTGATGTCCTTCAGCTAGATCTCTCTTCCTCACACCAAAACCGAGATTCTTATTCTGTCAACACCGCTCCGTTGACACACAATCCACCATCACCAAGATGGCAACTGATTGGCTACGTGAGGCAGCACGGGAGGGCGTGAGAGAGGGAGTGAGACTAGCGAGAGTGGCCAAACAACTTTGGTTTGAGCGGGTTGCTCGGGGCGGCCAGAACACCCATGAGAAGTACGTCAATTTTATGACAGCTTTTTGTGATGAGTATATAAATGTCGGCGATGCCCGAGGTCGCTGGCCCATGGACGAGGCTGTTCAAAGGGCCTCAATTGCATCATCAGACTTTGTGCGAGCAAGCCCAGAGGTTGAAACAGCAGAAGTTGTTGCGCCAGCAATGCCCATGGTCATGTCATCGGCGACGGCTGAAAGTCCTCAGCCCTCATTCGGCAATGAATATGCAAGTTTGTATAATTCTTTGATGGGCAAACCCCAGGAAGAAGCCAGCCCAGGTACTCCGTACTTATTGGCCAGAAAAAGCAGGGGTCGAACCTCTAGCTGTTGAGATGCCAACGGAGCTTCCGTTGCAATCCAATGAGCCCCCAGCATGGAGTTTTCCACACAGTGCACAACCGCTTGAGCCTGCGACCGTCCCAATGCCTACAGGTTAGATGACAGCAATACCAATAGACTTGGAAGAGCTGGCAAGCCGTTATCCATCTGTTGACTTCAGTCGGTGGGACAACAATCGCATTCAAAGCGAGCCAGGCTACCGAGCTGTGCTCATTGCACGAATGGAACTACTCGCACGCCTACTCAAACAGACGGTGAGAACCTGACAGACCAGTTTTGACCAAGAAGCAGAGCAGAACCAGCTGTCACGTTAGTCTGAGCCCCGCGACTGCTCCCGTAACTCTAATATGAGGACATGACCCTTGGTTGATTTGGCTGAACGAGGGCCACGCTTGGTCTAAGCCTAGAGGCTGCTTAGTTGCTTGTTTCTTAATTTTTCTCTCCTGCCTTCTGTATTGCAGTCGTCGCACTTTCAAGCTTCACATTCACTCTTATGTGAGCTTATTCTTCAAACATTATGATTCTTTTTTGATTATCATTCACTATCTTGTACTGTCTTTGTCTGCGCTTGGACATGTTTATCTTCTTGGCTTAATCGTACTTCGATATGCTGTGTTTCTCTGATTTTGATTATCAATCTCAATTCATCAACCATTTTCGTTCTTTGACATCTCTTTCTTGCTTGTATCAAAGTTATGATGAAGTAGCCTGATGATGATAGACACGAGCGCCGGTAATGGCTTGACGAGGAGGAGCAACATCAACATTCCGCGATCTAGAGCTCAATTGAAACCGCGTGATTGTAGAGTTGCCTCTGTCCAGTTGATGCTTATCTCAGTCACTTCGAAGCACCCATATCAAGTGGCCTGAAATAGCCAGCAAATTGTCATTCTCATATAACTGGCAGAACGAGGTGACGTTGAACAGGCAGCGAAGGCTGTGTAATAGTAGCTGAAGTCACCCAATTCGGCGCTATTCCTGGGTCGGTTTAGCGCAGGACGGTGCTCGTACTATCGCGGAGCCCTACACAGATATACATCGATAGCGAAGATTATACGCAACATCGAACCGCCGCCTCTCAGCTGGCTGAAAGACTTTCAAGAGCCTGACAAGTCGCATGCTCAACATAGTTACCTCGAATTAAGAGACTCCATTGCGGGTCCACTTGTTGTTCGCCATTGCTACGAAGCCTTTTATACTGGGGAAAGCCTTACATTAGCATGATGACCCATTAAGTCATTCTCAAGATAGCAATTTTATCTGAACAACTTTACTATGTCACGGAGAGTTCGCGGCATTATGAGAGAGTCCGGAAGCTATATGTTCGAGAAAGCTTTGGGGAGCAAGCTGGAATGGACAAGGCTATTGTCAGTCTCAACAGCGAGGTTCCTTATGGCTCAGGATCGTGACTCGATAAGCAGCGCTACGCTCTATAAAAAGCGAGCTTTTGCACTTGTACAGTCATACAAGTTCGTCACGGCTCTTGTGTCGTAAGCCTGGAAATCTGTAATGTAGCACGTTATTTCCGCCCGCGACAGTCATGTCGGCGTACTTCCATCATAGTTTGTACACCGTCAAGTGCATGACGGTTCTGATATACCACACTTCTTTGAAACAAAAATGTACACTCTATTGAAAATTGACGTTTAAGCATTTACACGCTATCTCAGAATTTGCACGGACGGTGTGGTTGTTATTGCTGTTCCTGTAGGCTGTGGTATAGGAGAAACATTAAGCATTTGCTGGTTCAGGGGTAAAGGGGTCCGTAGAAAAGCCGTGGGGACATCCGTGAAACCTCATATTTCAAAGTTGCTGTCAATCATGAAACAAGTACAAATCTCGTGGCCAGCTATAATCGATAATACGGAGAGGGAAATAGACAGGAGGCCCCTAAAAAGCGGGTAGTCAAGCGATCATGTTTCATATCGTAAACGTAACATCAATGCATCAATCAAAATGCTACCACGTCTGAGGAGTGATACAGTTCGTGACTAGTCCGAGCACATGTAATCAATCTTTCCATGGTCACCTTGCTTTTCAACACCCTTCTAAAAACGCCAGCAGTGGACGGTCAGCAGTTTGTTTTGGAGACGTTTTACGTGTTGCGGAAATCCAATGATCTCTGTCGCGTATTGTCGCGACCTCCTTAGGCACCATCACGGCGTCCGCTGTCTTCATTGAGAATTTTGGAGATGATTGATCTGCTGATCTTTTTATCATAACGTTCCTCAAACCATTCAGCCAATTGACTTGCTGACAGTTCACACGCTTGCGCTTGATGATGCTCTCGCAACGCGTTTTTTTCTTCAGCAGTATACTGCTGCCTCGGATTTTTGCGGCTTGAGTCTGGCATCCTGGGGGCTCGAACAACGTGTATGTGCTTGGTGCTTCGAAGTGGAGTGAGTTCAAAGAGAGTACTCAGAGAGTAATCTTGTTGCAAAATGAGTTGTGGTTTCGCTGTATACAATATCTTTCGCAGGAAAAGTGACTTGAAAAAAGTCCTAAGTCAGCAATGGACATTAGCTGGGAAGCGGTTTGTGACGCAAGTCTGTTAATTGGTATGTGCTTGAACACCAGCCAAAACAGTAAAATGCTATGATCTACCGTGTTAACTGCACGATGAGTTGTTGCCAATAACCAGCAGCTTATCGCTAGTGTAATTGGGTGTCAGAGAAACATGTTTACCTCTCAGCGGCCGAATCTTTATTATTGAGGGAATGCCTGTAGCGAGGTTGCACAGTGTTTTAGTGAGATAAATCAGCAACGCAAAGACGATTCAGAAAGGAGACTCTTGCACTATATATATCTGGTGAAGGCAAGCAAAAATCAGACAAATGCAGGTTTAGCGCCAGTACGTGAATGACTGTCGAAGTCGATTTAAGCTTCCTAGACCATTTCCGTTGAGTCAAATGACATGTTCGACATACTCGCTAACTGAGTTACTTGGCGAACCACATCATGAAATAAGATTAGCGGACTCTGCTGCCGGTGAAGTGAGCTTAGACGAGGTTGAGTGGAGGTGGATGTTGTTTTGCTCAGAGGAAGAGGCAGTTACATCGATAAGTAAAAGAAGAACGAGAAGCGTAATTGACATGCCCTCAAAGACGGTTAACCAATGAAACATAGCCGGGATATTTTTCTGAATCAGAGACCATCATGGCTGCTTTGTTGGTTCCGACAACTTACAGAACGCCGAGATCTTGAGGCTACCTGCTAAGCGGCAGTCTGGTATTGATATCCGTCTTTCATGAATGCTCTTAAAATTATGGATACTGGAGAAAGCTATTGCGAACTTTGGCCAGGTCAAAAAAGTATAAGAAAGATTGGATTAGGCGCTCCAGATTGTTCACAACAAGAAATATTACCAGGCTTGTTTATGAGCCCTGCAGTGAGTATCGGCGAATCAATTGAATCCGAAAAATCATTTCTTCGCGCGAAGTCAACGCCGTAACAGCCACCTATTAGCTAATT
This sequence comes from Ascosphaera pollenicola, assembly GCA_024244615.1. Taxonomy (NCBI): domain Eukaryota; kingdom Fungi; phylum Ascomycota; class Eurotiomycetes; order Onygenales; family Ascosphaeraceae; genus Ascosphaera; species Ascosphaera pollenicola. The sequence goes on along the minus strand of JAGYIB010000379.1, from coordinate 6,072 downwards.
GGTTTGAGACGTAAGGGCATCGCCTAATCAATCGTCTGTGAGCTACCATCAGTAAAAGACTCACCGCATCAAGTACAGGAAACCCCAGTGTAGAAAGTTTTTGATGACTAAAAGTCAAGCACAATCGTCCGTAGCAGAGAAGCGTCAATTGCTTCGTAGACAAGAACCATGGTGTTAACGATGGAATCACCTACGCAAGACAAGCCCTAAAAGGCTACGGCAATTAGATCATAGATGAGAATTCTTGAAGATTAAGCGGGCGCTAGGAATTATGTGCACATACAACGTGTCATGGCCAGCAAGCGCAAATAATGTACGACCTCTGTTAGCTCTGTTGAAACAAGCAAAACATCAATTCTCAACAGTCAAATAACGAAGAGACTGGTTATAGTCTTTGATCGTGGGAGAATATTGCCCAAGTAATTCAACAAGCTCCATAGGGCTCTGGTAAGGCTGGCCATGTAAATATCGTAACAGGGAAGAAGCACGGCCGGCATTGTTGAAGGAAAAGACAGGCATTGGGGTTCCCAGTCATTTATGTCGCCAGACGTGATCATTGGAGAAGACCAAAGAGTCCAGACAAATCAAGATAGAATGAAAGACAAACTGGGCTCGGCATGGCGGTATGCTTTGCTTCTTGCATACCCAAGCAGTCGTCTAAAAGGCGATATAGTTGCTGGTAATGCCACTACAGCTGCGGGTCATCACGTTTCTCTGTATTCTCAAGACATAGAGTCAGACTCGCTTGCTCAAGAATGCCGTACACCTCTCCAAATTGACGAGACCGTAAATGCTCTTGCTGGATAAGATGATTCACGTCAGATCCTGAGTTGCCTCCAACGCCGTATGAGTTCTCTGAAGCAACCGGAGTACTGTCGTCGGCTTTGTGGGTATGGGTGTTATTACATTTTGGAGTTTGACGGTCGCTACCGTTGGTATTTGTGCGTTTGCTCTCCACGTTGGTATGACTTTCAGTTGTAGTTGGCGACTTCATATATTTCGATAGGTAGTGATCGGCTATAACGATGATTACCGACAGGGCGACACTGAACGAGACCGAGCGACTCATTATGAGGAAACAATTGATCGAAGGCCCCTACCTAAGAGAATAAATCATATGTTCGGTTGTTTATCTCTGATTCACGAGTTGTCTCTTATCCTCTTGGAAAGACGCAAACTGGCAAACAGACAACGACACAGTCTCAAGACAGGCTAAACCTTGGCAGACAGTTTGTCTGATTGGATGAATTTATGTAGACTCATCATGGCATGTAGTCTTGACGTTATCTGCTGTTGTTCCATCTGGAGTTTGCGTGAAGGTCAGTCAAAAGCACTGGATGTCTCGATGAAGAAGGTGTTACCAACCCGATTGCCAATCAACCAAGCCACTGTATCATCAAGGCGAATTGACAAACGCGACTCTCTGAGACATAACCAATTTCACAGAGAAAACCATTGTTCCGTCACATAGGGTCAGGCTACTTGCGAAAATTTGCGCGACTGATGCTTGTTCGTCTTGCTTTTTTCGGAGGTATCATCAGCGTATAGTACAGCCAAGAAACCGCCTCTTCACAAGGTAAATTGCTAGCTGATTCTGTTAAACTTATATAGTAAGTCACGACATAACCACAAAGGATACTTGACTAAATCCATGATATTAGTAGTGGAGAGAAGTCATTATCTATCCATTCCGCAATTATCTCCTGTCAGTAGTTTAGAGTAGCAACCAGCCTTACGAAAACGATGCATCATAAAAGTATGTAATGGTAACAGAGTACTTTCATAAAAGCAAGACGAATTGCTAAATTACCAGAAGGACACTTTGAGAGAGAAAAAGGCACACTCAAATTGGCTAGCTTTGAACATGTTGAAAGCTTCTTTTGACAGGAAGCCAAACGTAGACAAAATCAACAAACGAAAGACGTTGTAGCCAGCAGACTATGTAATGTTGACAAAAATAAACAATGTCAAAGAGAAAGACAGTCAAAAACAGATGAGGAGAAAGTAACGTAGATATCAGCTCAAAAGCATCGCATTTTTTCGGTATATAAGCCGACGTGGCTTAAAGCCAACAGAACAACCATTGACACAAGCGTGATAGCCGACCCTTCCTGTCACAACCTTCATCAGGGGCAAGCCCAAATTCCAAGTCCTGCGTTTCAAACTCAGAAGGCTCGTGTGCTTCATTGACTGAAGCAAGCCAGCGCTTTATTGAGGCTAGCACCCGCTCACTGCGGAGCTGAGCCTGTCGCTGGTCAACGATTGATACCAATCCTCGTGAAAAGCTGAATTCGGCAGGAGCTTGATAACTCCATACAGTCTCGTGTGCTGGTGTGGGGATGAGCGACACTAAGCCATGGCTTAGGTCGACCTCGTTGTCAAATGCAGGCGATGGTAAATCAGAACTACCAAGGTTGGTAGTCAACTCTATGAATTCAGAGGGAAGGTCTTGCGGAACGCGCAGAGCGTGATACTTGGGGCCCTGCCTTTTGCCGAACAACATAGTGTAGATTCAATAATATAATAAGACGAATGGTTTGGCGAGGCAAGTAATCAGGTTATGTTATTAGAAATTGATTTGGATCAGAGGTTTGGAAAAAGATGTGATGAAAAGAAAGAGAGAAAACAGACATAGATGCTGGGGTAAATCGAAGCTATTTAACTGCAGAGACTCTTGGTTGCTGACTCTACACAATGGGTCCGAAATGTCATCGGGGTTCTCTTAGCATCGTTCGTCTGCAAATGCATGTGTGATGACAGGACATACGCGTTCTTCGATGGCAGTGCTGGTCTGATATTCAACATTCAATTATGCCTGTAAGCCTCTACCGTCGCCGTGGAGGCTAAATCTGTTGAAGAGATGAGGTCGTTTTGTAAAGAAACAAAACAATATAACGGCAGTACGTTTTTGGTTGCTTGAAGGTCTTGAACTGTTGATTTTTGGGTTCAATTGGTGGAGATGATTTTATTAAATGCACATTGAGTGCCTAACATTTAAAAAATGTAAACAACTGCTCCTTAGCTATAACAAAAACAGAGTACAATTTCCATAACATGTGAAAAGAACGCTCAATACATTTAGACAACCAGATGATTATGAGGTAGACATGGCAAGCCATGATTAGAACGCGTACAAAAATTACTGCATGAGTAAAAGAGATATACTCTCTGACGTCTTTGGCTCTTTTCCATTTAGTCCTGTTCGGACACGCTTAGGGCCCTGCTATAAACTCTTGCTTTGAGTACACCCGGCGGCCCTGCCAGGTATTCTTGCTTTGAGTACACCCGAAGCTCTCCGCACACAGGAAGCCATATGGGTTGCGTACGGGACTCGGAATAATCGCCCCAAGTGGCTATGATGACATGCCCTACCCAATGATCAACGTCTCGCAGGGTGAAGGGGACCCGGCTAAAACTACTTTGAATTTCTTCAAAGGTAGCTTTGCCTTTGTCTGCTTTGTCCCTGACGTCGTATTTTTGGCGAGCGGTTTCGGTTTCTTGGGGAGCATTTTTTGTAGCACGTCTTCGTTCGCGAGCCGCATCGATACTTGCAGCGAGAGCCGCTTTGGCTAACTCTTTCTCTTTCATGGTTAAATCATAGTCGTCTCCGTTGGCTTTGAGATGCTGGTAGAATCTTCTCGGAGGTGGACGGTCTACCCATAAGCGCCGCATAGCCCCCTAGATATAAGATAGTATGTTAGTAATGGAATGCTTCAAGATTGCTGGCACAGTGATGTAACCCACATCATACCAAGGTGTCATGTTAATGCAGTTTAACAGCTTGAGCTTAGATGATTGATTGATTCGAGAAGTTAGAAGATGGAAGGACGAGTTTATATAATTTGGATTGAAGCAAAATTCAACGCCCATTCATTCCCTTTTTGTATTGGTGAATTGGTGATCATGTTCCAACGGCGCAATGGACTCGATTAATTTTGATTTATTGGTCACCCCACCTCAAAGGGACGAGATCGCTATACAACCCATCTTTCTTTGGTTCTTTTTTCGTTCAAGGAAAGCACTTTGATGCCTCAAAAGTCTCAAACGCTGCAAAAAGTATTCAAATATTCCCAAAAAGAGGATTTGTGGTATCGAAAGGTTGAAAAAAAAAAAAGGCGGCCTCCATTTGAGATAAGTAGCGCTGCGTAAAGCCTGGACACAAGTGGCCGAGTGGGGAGTCACAAGAATGAACAGTCCGAAAGTGGGGACGAGAGGATAATGTCCCATTAAGGGTGACCATAGGCGAGGAGAAGGGTGTCTCGACAAGCTGAAAATGTGTCAAATGCATCATGTCAAAAGAGTTTATTTGAAACATGCTTCTAACAGATTTGGTGCTGCGAAAATGTATGGTTGCAAGCATTCAGAAGCTCGTTTCACTGTTTCAATGTTTTCCAGAACGGTTCGTTGGCAGCTCACCCCCCAGCCCAGCACCACCTTCAACGCCTTGTACCAGCGCCTACCTCAAGTTGACTTCGATGACAGTTATCGCCACGTCTAGCAACGACTCTTGCCGCCTTCAGAGCTCATAATAGCCCGATGTCACAAACGTCCACGCTTCAGGACCCACTCTCTCGTTCCGTTATGTCTTCGGTAGATAGCCATGAGTGTGGTGTCGGCGACGAAGAGGGGCGCAGATCCCTGTTTTGTTCGAGTCATATATTTGACACGATGCAGTGATGTGTCCGTTCATCACACCTGCAGTCCATGTTGCTATCGATGTCGTGTGTGGCTTCCGGTGACCTGACACACACACACACGCCGCGCGAGATACACGCTCAGGGGGCTTGGCGTTCAGGGGGGAGACGACATGTCATCAACAACCACCGAGGAGAAGGAGGATCAGATGCGTTTTGAGGGATAGCTGAAGCTGCATTGCTGAGATTGTTGGCGGGTGTGTTAAAGATCGTGATTATCGTTTCTCCTGCTCTTAAAGACACCCATATTGCGTGGGGAAGGGCGTCAGGCGACGTCGGTTGACCGTGGGAGACCGTGGGAGCTCAATTACGACAGTCAAAACTGCCCGCAAGACGATCAAAGGAGAAAGCCAATATCAGAGAGACGATCAACTGAGTCAAGAGTCAAAAGGCTTTATTCAGAGTCGTTACAGCAGTCATGACACCAACAAAGCGCCTATTCGCAGATATGGACGTGCGTTCCAAGCAGTTCAACCCCCTCGGCGGCTCTAGGACCTCCAAAAAGCGCGCCATGATGAACGAAAGCCACCAGATCAACCAGTCTGCTTTCAACGATGTTCTCAGCTTAGATACTACCAGCAGTATCTCAAGCATCACCAGGATATCCTGCCCCAGTGAAACCGAAACCACTCCGAACACTACCCTCCACGACGAGAGCATCTGCACCAATATCCTGCCAAAACCCGCACTGACCGGCCCAGACAATGCCGCCAATGACGTACCTTCGGCAACCCCAGATTTATTTCAATCCATAACCGTTCGAGCCACGATCGATGGTGCCCTCTCAACGCTCACCGAACAATCTCTCAACACATCGAAACGCACCGCCCAGCATATAATCAAAGAGTACTGGAAGTCTACCACACCTCCCGGAATCGTTGACTACAACAGACGCCTTCGCCCTATCCATGGTACACGCAGCGTCAATGCCCTCATGGGCCACATTACCCCTGGTGTTACCGTCAAGCCGGCCGGGTGGGGCTGCTACCGCTGTGAAACGGGAAATGGACCGTTTACTACCTGCATCGTCCACCCGTATCCTACCTTCGCGAAAAACAAGGGCGCATGCACGGGCTGCTTGTTTGATGGGGTTGGTGCGAGGTGCAGTCTGGCAGAGAACACTCGTACTGAGACAGATGGGCGTCAGTGGAGGAAGGATACGACGGCGAATGTCGCGGCCCCGATGATTTCCTTGGGCGGGTTGACTGCCTTCAGCACGAGTGCGAAGCGCATGAGCGCCGGGCATGAGGAGGAGACGTTCGAGCAGTTCTCTGTGAGGTGAGTTGCGCGGCAATTGCTTGCTGCATTCTTCTTGCCACGTAGCACAATAAAGCCAAATCCTTGTAGAGTGCCATTCTTCTTTGGCAATGTTGCTGTC
>JAGYIB010000378.1:0-10272 GCA_024244615.1 Ascosphaera pollenicola | reverse complement strand
ACCTGAAGCCAATTTCCAGCTCGTCTATCCAATATGGCGCCAAACATCAGGCATGGGGCCTCGCTACGGTCCCTGCTGAAGGAGATTGCTGAGAATTGCACCGATTGGCCAGCAACCGTGGACTGGTATGATTCTGTTGTCCATCAGGACGTTGATCACGTCGAAGAGTTGGATTTTTTGGGCGCGATCGGTCGTATGGAGACTGTCTATCCTCATCTGGAGCCGCTTCGTGAATGGAAGATTCAAGCGTTCCCTTCTGGAGACAACATAACCATGGAGGTTGTGACATTCCAATCATGGCTGGGACCGGCGACCAAGATCCTCAAAGAGCTTGAGAAGATCATGGACATGTTCATGAACAGGCCGACTGAGCCCCTTTTCTAAAGAAGTGTGGCTGACGGTGAGTCAGTCTACACGTTGTAATCTCAAGATATTCTGCAACTGTTGATGTCATTTGAGTCTAATGGGCATCTTGCGTCCATCTTATTGCGTGATGTATCTATTTGAATCAAGATAAATTGTTTTCGTCTTCAGCAACATAGCCCATTCCTAGAGATGATGTGTAGAGGCTTTGATGGTCAGAGGTTGGTCAACGTTTGTAGTTGTCAGAGACGGATCAGCGGCGCGTCTTGACGCGTGAAGGCGCGATGTCTCTGACACCGAGAGGCGGCGCTTCTTTTCCGCCTGCAGTCCTGTCATGTAAACGAGGATTGCACGGGGACTGCTGGCAAGAAAAACAAACCATAGTATTTTATACGCTGAATCAAGAACAAACCTTCACTGATTTAGTACTCCAACATCATTTTCTCCAGTCGTCGGACCGGCCAGCGCTTTTGTCTCCGTCAAGCGCCATTGCCTGCATATGAACTGCATTATAAAGATGCTCCTAATAGTTGCCCCTTTTCCCTGAGGATGTTGCTATTCAGCTCCATCAAACCGACCAAATATACCATCAAAATAACAAAATCAAGAGAAGGATACTTGAAATGCAAGTCAATAGGTGTCCCCTGCTAACCTCTGAAAGATTGTACCCACAAGTATCCTTTTCATGCACACGACTCACCGTATGGACATTTTCTCATCCACCCATCCAACCTCAACTTCAAGATCTGAACAGTGTCGTTAATCTCTGCGATCTTGTCTTGGATTTCAGAGACCGCTCTCGCCATCTCTCGTGCGTGAACGAGGTTGTACGAGTCTTGGATAGCCAACGGCAGGTTTTCATTGTCGCTTTCAGGCATGGGCTTCATCTCAAACTCGACCTGTTGCTGTGCATGCTGAGGACTCTCCTTCTCAAGTTCTGTCTTCACATCAGCATGTCAATATTAGACTGTCTGCATTGACATGAACTTCGTACCGCTATTGACGACCTCGAGTAGTGAAGTGAACGAGCTTGGGGGGCTAAGACACGCCTCCATCATATCGTCCATGCGCCTCTGTGCCTGTATCGCACTCTGCCGTCGAGGACTTCTGCTACATTCCTGTTTCGGCGTATCATCCATACCGGAGCCGCATTCCTCTGCTTCGTTCGTCGTCGGGCTGGGGCTTGGTGAGTTTGGCAAGACGCTGGTTCTCAGCTCTAGCTTCTTGCCGCGACGTGGCCGTGGGTCAGCGTCCGCTGCAACATGAGAGCCAACAATTGCAAGTCTATCAGTACGATGTCAAGTAGCACAACGGTGTTAGGACAGGGAAATACCAACAATGGTTTTCGTCGACAATGCGTCGATGTTGACACCGCTTTCTTTTGCGGCGGCATGTATCGCAAACACGCGTCAACCGCTTTCCGGGTTGAAGGGACGGGGTAGGAGGTTGATAGCGTTTCTAAGCATCCGTCTCAGTTAACATCATTTTGGCGACCATTGACTCAAGCAATCTCGACGCATGCCCGCATACTTTCGTTCCCTTGATTGGCCCCTGAATCAATTCTTCGTCAGCTTCTTGCTTGCTCAGTCCGGTGAGTGAATAACCAACCCTCTTCTCTTTAGCCTGGCGAAAACATTCGTCACAGACAGGGGAATTATAAAGAATAGATGTCCCGTCCGCAGCCCAGCAACGAGCACAGAGACCAGGTTCGCGCTGCGAAATTCCACTCGTGGCATCTGTCTCGCCCGTCTCGTGCACGCTTGCACCGTTGAAGTCTCCACCGTCCAGGGGCCAAGGGGAAGACGCGGTTGCAGTCATTGTCAAAGGGTCCCTGGCGTATTTCACCGCTACTCTTGACTCTTCCAAAGAAACCGATCTAGGCTCCTGCAATTCCTGCCACGATGCACTGCAATTGGCACATAACGATTCCCCCTGAGCAAGAGTCCTCGAGTTGCAAAACTTGCCGCAACCCAGACAACGACATACAACTTTGTCTTTGTGGCCAGAAGCGACGTGACGTGCCCACTCCATGTTGGGATGGTGTACACCACGCGACGCAAAACTTGAAATGCGTAACCCTGCCCGAGAAACGCGGAGGAAGACGGTTGCCGTCTCAATTCAATCTTCGTGCGTGCGTGCGTGCGTCTCCTCTCCATGAACCCACGGCGTTCTCTGCATGCACGTTTGCATATGATGTTTGCGAAGTTGAGGGAGCGAGGATCAACACAAACCAACGACGACTCAACACAGTATCTGACTGCTTGCGTGTGTACTTGAAAGGAATCTGCCATCTTTGTGAGAGGTGGCTGGACTCGCCATACCCTTTCCAGGGATAAGGAGTATAAAAAACCATGTCTTGCGGGACTTGCCCTGCCGATCTCTTCTTTTGGCTTATGTATGCAAGTGTACCTTTGGGCTTGTTTCGATAGGTTTGTAGCTATCTTATATATTTAAGTTATCCAGCAGTAGAAGCTGTCGCGTAATCGCCACAATGACCTGACCATCCAGGCTCGTTCATCTCCCAGCAGGGACATACACTTCTTCAAGGCCACAGCTCATCTAGCTCCCAACGCATCTCCCCTGGATTTGTTGTGCTAGTCATCAACGTCCACTGCATCCTGTTGCCCACCTCTGAAAATGTAAAATCGGTGGCTTCCACGGCCTCTGGCCGTATGACGAGGATGCGGAAGTTTTGACGCGCTATCTCGTCATGGAGGTCTGACGATTGTTGACCTAACTTCAAGTACGGGTCTGTGACTGGCCTGGACTTTGGCGTACCAGGTGGTGGATTCTTGAATGAGCCTGTCATGGACGTAGGTTAGCAATTGCTAGAAAACTTCTGCTAAAAGGTGATTGAGATTACCTCTCATTCCCGGTCCCATGTTAGCAAACGATGCAAGAATTTCGCGATCGAATGTCCACGCCTTCTCAGCTAAGGGATGCGTAAAGGCTTCGGTCTTTTGCGAAGCGGGGCGCATCCATTTGATGAGCTCCTGTCTGGACTGCTGCTCGATGACTTCAGAAGGATTGGCACCCAGCACAAAAGCTCGTCCCCGGATTCTCCATTGCATTTTGACCGGCTTCGCCCAGACAAGAATCTCAACTGGGCCGCCTGGAGCGGTAGGATCGCTTGACTCAATTTCTCCAGCTTTACCAGCCCGGACATCGGTCGTGATCATAAGAAGATCGCTTTCGAGCGTGCGGGGGTTCAAGCCCAAGTGGTCAGGCACCGGCTGGCCCTCTGGTGTCCGCGCTCTCGCATCCCCTATGATATCCTGAACGTTCTGCTCACGCAGGTTCTGCTCGGTGAAGAAGCCTCGGAAAATGCATGTTCTCACTCTGGGGTATGCTCTGTTCGTTCTGAGATCAATACGGACAGTAGAGAGAGACACTTCTGCTGCCTGCATCTGGGAAACGTGGTATTCAAACAGAGTCCTCCATGGGGCTCTGGCAGGACCAGACGTCACCACAGACATCCTGGTATTTGTCGACAGAGCTCTGAATGGCACTGATATTGCCTTTCGTTGCAATTGCGAGGTTAGCGCCACTTTAGATATTAAATAACGCTTAGTTAGATTGCGCGCTAGTCTTGAGCAGCCAACAAGGATGAGCGTCGGGGACTTGGGCCTGCCTGCAGTAGTATCTATCAACTGTTGTTTACAGACGACGCCAGAGTTTCTGGACGATGGAACCGATCATTTAACCCTCGCCGCTCCTCGAGATACGGCATGTCGTCATACACACGTGATTGTTGAGTTGACTAAATCCATGAATTCATAGATGGATCCCTGACGGTTTGACAGGTCCGAGATGGTGATGATGCTACGATGATGTGAAGAGGGAATGCATGGATGCTGTTGTTTTGACGAGGTTCAAGACTCGCTACCATAAGAGAGCTCGGGCATGATGTCCTGAGGACTGAGATGTGGCGCCCTGGCTTCTGTCGAAAAAACTACCATGACAAGTTCAGAAGCAGCATTCAGTCAGCATAGAGAACTCATATGCACTGGAGGGCCAGCCCGCTGTCCCTCTTGTAGTAGCCTTCGCTGCATTGCAGAAATTCCGGGGTGTTGTGCGATGAGCAAAGAATTGATATCATATATCGGTTCTCCATTGATGTGGACTCATCCGGCGTTGCCACGATTTGGAACGACAAATAGTGTGCTCAATCACGGTCAAGCGCCGCGCTCCTTCAGGCCATCTTCGTATCATTATCTCCATCACTTTCGTCGTCTTCATATCCAACAGTACCGCCGGGGACCCGTCCCTCGTTCAGCTCCTTTTCTAACCTGGCGATCGTTTGTAGGTCCTTGGCTTCTCTAATCAATTTCTCGGCTCGCTTCCTTTCCTTCGGTGTCAACTTAACACGGATAGCTCTTTCAGCCGGACCCGCACCACGTCCTGATTCAATCGCAGATGGGTCAAATACTCGTGACTTGACGCCCAGAGTATTCTTAGCTAGATCTGTTGGTTCCTCAATGGTGCCGAACAACTCTGCCGCGCGACCACGTTCTGCGTCCCTGACCTTTTGGTAATCAAGGAACCGGACTGATGGGACTAGCCAAATGACCCAGAGTCGGTAGTGCTATGCCACAAGTTAGCGCATCGTCGCGTATGCATGGACAGCAGATCTTAATCACCTCTTTCCTTGTGACGGGATTTTCTAGTATACTCAGATGCGTCAATCTGCTCAAATACCTTAACGGTTCCAGATCCGCAAGCTCTGCGATATTGTTCTGTGTCAGAACCAGCGTAGCCAAACCGGGGATTGATTTCGCTAGTGATGGCTGGATATGTGTGATTCTGTTCCGGGCAAAAAGCAGGGTCCGTAGTCGCGGCGATAGTGGGAAATTAGATATGGATAAGATATCATTATCAGTGAAGTCAATGCATTCTTGATCCTAGACGCGCACAGTCAGTGATCGCTCACCTCCATCGCGACAGGAAAGGGAGATATCATGCGACAACTTACTCCTGCAACACCCAGATTCTCGATCGCTGGTATTTTATGTCCTATTCAATTCCCAACAAAGCTATCAATCCTGCCTCCGTCAAAGTGTAGCATCTGTTCTTTTCAATAACGCACCTCGCAAATCAAGCTCGCGCTCCTTAAGAGGGCTGATATAGGAGAGGGAGGATTGGATGAGTTCTGTCGTCAATCGCATGATGGGCGATGGATGTCGAAAGCCGCCGGTTTTGAGACCACCGAGATGTTCGCTGCACGAGAACAAGATGGCCCAAGCAAAATGTATATGCGTCTATGCTCGCACAAGCTGCTGATAAGCTCCGTCTTTGTCCAAATGATATACAGTCCTTCTGATTTGCATCTGCACGAGGTCTTTCTCCCTGTCGCTCGTTGCGCTGCGACTTTTCTCTCGGTTTTGCCGCAGCGGGGACAAACCGCAGCCAAGTCTTATCGGCACGTGACCGTCTCAGAGGTCAAATTGCAATTACGGATACAAAGTACAGCATTCAAGTCGCTGGAAAACGGGGGATTCTTCATGGCTTTAGCTCTCTTATTCGCCGTTCGACGCATTAGGGGGTTGTTTTAGATGAGGTATGTACAGGAAAAAGGTTTCGTAAAGGACGTGATGGACAGGACGTGAATTATCATATGTAGAGGTGACCAAAAGAACAAAGGAAAGAGAAGGTTGGGACCCCTGAGGACAAAGGAGACCATGCCGAAATGAAGAGGCGTTATGTATACAGCATTCGTGAGATAATCTTCGTCATCGTGGAGATTGTGAGGATGCTCTTCTGATGGGACTGGCGGCTCGGGATTTGCGACCAGTGTTTGTAGAACCGATGCTGAGGGTGGATGGTACATGGTCACTGCTTTCTGTTTTGATAGCCATGCCACGACGGTCGATGTCTCCTCTAGGACCATGGCTTGGAGTACTAGATAAAGACGAACGGGCGCTAGTGTCATTGGGAGTGTGGTGATGGATGTGGTTGCTTTCTGTGCTGCCATTCGAAGATGGTCTTGGGGGGGACGCAACTCGGGGTCTGCTTCTGTGTGACGACGGGGCAGCCTGGCGATTGGAATGGACCTCAGAGAGCTCAAAGTCCTGGATGCCTTCTTCTAATACACGTTCGTATTCTGGATAAGGTGAAGACGTGCGCAAGAACGGTAACATCTTGCCGCCAAAGAAACCCCGACCCGGTCCCGGTCGTGAAGCAGCGCGGTTTTCGGAACCTGTGCAAACTTTCAGGAGACGTCTTCGTCGATCTTTTCCCAGCAGGTAGAACATCGCGATCAGAATGATGAGTACAAACAAAAGAAACCCGGGTATACGGCGGGGCGATTCAACATCGAATAGCCTATCGTGCCAATGCTGTTCTTGTGGCTCAGCGGTTTGATTGCCGAGCGCGGTTGGACCGGGGAATTGAAAATCACCTGGTATTCCTGGCACATTGCTTCCAAACCCGACTGGCAGTGCTTCCCCTGTGGCTGGAACATCGGAGGATGCCACGAGAACAGCTTTTCCTAGCGTCCAACTGATCTCCGTAGAGCCAATTTTGTCGAGCGCCTGAAATGGATCTGGCCGTCCTTTATGGTGTGCAGCCGTAGACGTGGAGTTTCCATCATCTAAACCAACCCTAGGAACACCAATTCCCTCGTGAAGAAGATTGACCATCCATGATGCCTTGAAACAAATCTCTGACGCCTCCTCAAAATCGACTTTCTTACCGTATCTATGTTCCTCCACGCCCTGTTTGATCTCGTACCAAGGCGTGCTGCAGAACTTTTGCAGGCTTTTCTGGTATTCGTTAAAATCGTACCTCTCATCCTCGTGTGACATTCCAAAAACCTGGTGCGTCGTATGCCACCATTCACTGATACCGATGAAATGATTGATGTTGAAATCAATGGACGGCACATGCATGCCATGCACAAGACAGGGCTCGTCCGGACAGGGAACATTCTTCTCAAGTAGGGGATATGTCAAGCGCAAGCATTCGTCATAGTCGCCTGTGCCAACAATGTGAAGAGGTTCTGCTTGGGTGGAATTGGACGGCACTTTGATGTCTCTATGCTCTTCACTGAAGCCCGAGGGGAGACAAGGATCTCTCAATTCAGTCGCCGTCGATTCTTCAGGCAAATTGTGCAACAAGGTATCCAGGTACCGATCTCTTGCTTGATGGACGCCATAACCAAGCCATGATGTCGTGAACAGCTTGTGTTCTATGCTAGCGCCATCAACCGTCCGCAATCGTAACAGAGTGAGATCATTTGCATGCTTCTCTGCTTCTTCCGGGGTAGGGGCGAACGCGATTTGCGCAGACGCACCGCCCATATCTAGAAAGCCGTATGTATGATGTTCAGAAGAGGTATTGGGGTGGTCGATATCGTCGAAACTGCCAAGCAGATAATTTGTGGCTAGCCATCCGTACAACCCTTCCGTTGGACCGTCTATTATCAGAACGGACCGAGAGCAGTCTGGAAGGTATAGGTCCGAATTCGACTGCATATACGAGCATATGTTGTCAAGTAAGGCAGTTTGTTCGTCATGAGGAAGCAATCGCATGCCAGCAGTGGCAAGGAGAAAGATCGGGGTTTCGTGAATGCTTTTCTTGGGCACGACATCGAGTATGTGTTCGAGGAGCTCCTCCAGATAGTCTGGGCCGACCCTGCCAGGGTTTTTGGCAAAAGAAGAAATTCCTGTAAAGAAGATCGCAGTGCTGTCAATCGACTTTGGACTTATCGCGATGTGCAAGGGATATGAATATACCTGGTCTTATCTTCTTGGTCCATTTGTGCTTTGTATGGACGGCCGGCAAAGAATGTAGGACAACATCGTCGGATTCTTTTCGAGCGAATCTATGATCAAGCCATCTATAGACATGAGCGCGAGTGCCCTGTAATTTCAATCGCATTAGTCAACGGACGCTTCTGTATGCGAAGACAAGTGAAGCGGGAGCGGTATCTCACCGATGAGCCAGCGTCAAGAATGACGGCGTATTTCCCTACGACATCGGAGAGATGGGAGCGTGAGCTATGCAAATTCTCAGGAGAACAGGACAAGGCAAGGAGGAACTTACATGGTTTGTGCCCCATTTAAAAGTGAGCTCACTGAGAGTCCATTCAACGGGGCGCAAGGAAGTGGATGATGGAGCTTGCTGCGATGCGAGTTGCGACGGGATATGCGGTATGCAGCCGGACAGCTGAACAGAAGAGGGAAGGGAACAGAGAATGCAAAGAGGAAGAGGAAGAACAAGAAGACAAAGACGAAGAGAACCATTTAATCAAACTTGTCGCAAATCAAGGATCATTTCAGACCAGAACAGAAAAGCATTGCGCGTTCACTTCTGGTAGTCTGATGGTCTGATAATACCATACTGGAACTGGGCAGCTTCGGGTACAACCGCAGACCGCACCCTCTCCTCGGCAGGGGAAACATCTTTCAATCAAACCTCTTGAAGGCGGTTGATTGTCTGTGCTGCTGTCAAACATCTCCCCGTTCTGTCTGCTCCTCTCACTCGCTTGCGTCAGCTTCTACGCACTCTTGCTTGTGTGGACGGAATGGGCATCGAGGGTGTGATAACAGCTAGGATGGACACTACCGATTCGAATCCAATGCCATCCATGCCCTCCAACTGCTTCACCACCGCGGACCGCTCCGGCTGTCTTCTTCCCACCGGGCCCGTCTTTGCAGATGAGACAGAGGGAGTGAGATAAGCAGATGGCCGCAACGAGACGCATCGCAGCAGCATGGCTACGCCCTGCAATGCGCGGTATATTCGTAATCGAGAGCTGTATGTACTGTACAGAGTACAGATCTGTACTTACGAACGAATATACGGGAAGATGGCCCGACGATTACCTATATTTAGGCAGAGCATACGGATATAGATCTCAGATCGGTCTTGTTTTCTTTTTTCGTGACAATTGAGAGTCAGGTTCCAAATGCAATAGAGGGTATGACTTTCGACTATGAAGTTAGTCGGCGAAAGGGACGACGAGATTCAGGCTAGAAGATACCGCAAATCTTCACTATAGCTTCGACTCGATCGCTGATGTTGCGGGTCTGAGAGGTTTCACCACAACGGCCTCTTCTGCCGGAGGTGTCAGCCCCTCAGACATCTCAAACACCTTCCTACCCATTGAGTCGGACAATGCAAGCACACGAAGCGAGATCATGAGTCCGTCGCGACGATTCTTTCCTTCTCGTCTGGTGTGGGAAATCTGGCCCAGGAAATCCCAAAGCCTGCCACGTGCCAGCAGTGTTCTGCTCTCGGGGTCTCTTTCCGGCATCCACGCCGGCGCTATGCGTGCTATTGTGGGCTCGCTGCGCTCCTTGCCCTTGATCACTTGTATGATTCCTTCTTCTTGGAAACGCTGGTATGCATTTTTTAAAGTCTCTTTGTTCACGGCTTCAAAGTATGAAAGCTCTCCTTGGTGATAAAGGGTTTTTCCAAGCTAGATGGTCACAATTGAAATCAGCATCGTCAACTTTCCTCGAGTGCTTGAGCTTCCATCTCGGGATGGACTTACCACTTGCGCATTATCCTGAGCTTTCTTCATGTCCACCCACGGGCTTTGCTTTTCCGATATTGGTGTCAAGCCCATAACAGACAACGCACCTAGCCATGTAGTCTCGACAAAAGGCCATACTAAGAAGCAGTAGAAATCATAGTTCTCTCTTCCACGAAGACGTTCTGCCTTACTCAATCCAACCATGATTGGTGTACCTTGATCGTCTCTTGTTACTTCAATGACATCATCGTTCTCAAGCAGTGAAATTGTATTCGGAAGATTTGTCGAAAGGCCGCCAGGAGGGAAGATAAATTCACCTCGGAAGATCGTAGACAGGAAATCCACCTGGCGATAGAGCTCCTCATACTTCATCTGCTGAGTCTGGGGAACACCACCCTGTTTCACAATGGCATACAACGCCACAGACACCA
>JAGYIB010000377.1:0-10280 GCA_024244615.1 Ascosphaera pollenicola | reverse complement strand
CTCAGCGGACGCGATATTGAAGATCGTCAGTCCGGCGACTGGAACTGGTTCAGACGGGCCTGCCTCAATTTGCTGTGCCTCGCTTTGTGTATCAACTTGCATTGCCTCCTCTGGATGCTCAGCGGCGTAACGGGCACGTTCTTCAGCAGCGGCTCTTTCCTCCTCTTCTCGCTTCTGTCGTTCTTTTGCTTCTTCTTCCTCCTTTTTCTTTCGTCTCTCAGCTTCCTCCTTCTCCTGCTTCTCCCTCTCACGTCTTTCAGCTGCTTCTTTCTTAGCAAGCTCCTCAGCAGCGATCCTTTGTCTCTCTCGCTCTTCCGCAGCAGCTGGGGGCACTAGGACACGCAACAGCGCGCCAGTCACACGTGCTGCTATTGTTGGGATATGCATATTGAAAAGGAGTGATGCTTCCTCTTGCAAACGTATGACGGTAGGTGTGCTAGTAAAGGTGACGGCGGCAGTTGGATCACTTGCTGGAGCAGAGGAAGGGTTTGAAGATTGGCCGCGTTGGATGCCAAAGAGCTGCTGCACTCGAGGAGGAATACTGTCAGGATTGAGATGAACAGCGACGCCGTCAGGCCTTGTAACAACACCAAGACCCGGACTACCTGCACTGACCGCCTCAATGATGGCGTTCAAAAAGGTGACAGGGCTGTCAACAGACATGATATGTGAGGTGTTTCCAGCACCCATTGCATGAACCCAATCGCTGATAGAATTTGTGCTAGGATGCTGCTCAGGAGCGGAAGCGTTCGCCGAACGCGTTCGTTCTAGCAAAGGATTCTGTCCATCCATGCTGCCACGAGGACCGTAAGGACCATGTGAGCGTATTCCTGGCATTGTGGAAAATCTCTGGGGGTGGCCGGCAGGGGGGAAGATATTCCAAGGTGATGGGGCAATCCGAGACGGGATCCGGTGGCCATGACTGACAAGCCCGCCCATACGAGATGGGATGTTCACGGTGCCCATGGGGTTCATCCACTCGCCCGGTTCATCATCTATTGAAAGGTTAGCAAACCAGAAGAACATGCTCTTGTTATAGTCGAGCCTACCAAAGCCTTCGTATTCAACTTCATCATCGACGTCATCTTCATCATCTCTCGCTAGATCCATGTCCTCAATTGCATCCTCGATGATATTTTCTTCATGCCGTAAGTCAAGTGTTGTGAGAGAGAGGGTGATCAGGAACTTACCATTTTCATCATCATCATCATCATCGTCGTCGTCGTCGTCGTCGTCCTCATCGTCGTCATCCTCATCATCCATGCCTTCATCTTCCTCCTCCTCGTGTTCATAATGTCTTCCATTCGGGCCGACAGGGTTTTCATGACCATCAAGAATGCGCAAAAGACTATTCAAGTGAGAAGGTCCATGCGTATCTCCCTGGACGTAGTCTTCCAAATCATTTTCGAACTGCTCCATGATAGCCTCGTCACCTTCGTCATCTTCGTCACTCATTTCTTCGCTTTCCCATTCGTCCTCGCGTCCACCCGTTAGACTGTCATTATCATTGTCGCCGGTAATCTCTCCAGCAACAATTTCGTCGTCTTCCATCTCCGAGTCACCCTCTTCATCCTCCTCGTCATCGTTCTCATCGTCGTCGTCATCGTCGTCATCGTCAAGAAGAACTTCAACATCCATGGGGAAGTCTCCTGGCAATCCCTCAATGGGGCCATGGCCGTCCTCCTCATCCTCATCACTGACGACCTCATCGTCATCACCCTCCTCCATATCATCATCATATTCCAAGCCGTCATCATACCCATCGTCGTCATACATTTCGTCGTCCTCCTGATCAGAACCCTCCTCGCTCGATGTCTCCTCGTCCTGATTGTGCTCAAACATGCCAAGGGTTGAATGGCGGAATAAATCAGGCGTCTCTTCCCGATCATCATCGAAGCTTGAGACGGAGGTAGCAGATGATATTTCATCATCTTCAGCCTGGCCCGGAACTGTAGAGATCTCCGAATTCTCACTCAGGAAGACTGCAGTAGAGGTAAGCTTTTTCAGAGGCCGAAGAATATACTTTACCGCACGCTTGGCCAATGGGAAATCGAGATCCATATCTGCGATTGATGCTGTAAGAACCGAGATAAAGTTCTTTTCAAACATCATTTTCGCGATATCATCCGCAGTCGCAGTGAGGGTCGATTCCTCATGGTTACCGGCCAGCATCTTATCAAAGAGGTCAGCCAAGCTAAGAAGCCTGGCATACTTCACGTCAAGAGGCTCGTTTGATGATTGAGCATCCTTGAAGGCGCGAAGGGCATGCTCCAAAACGAACTTGCGAACGAATACGAGTCCACTCGCTAAATCCTTTTGCTCTCTTTCCTTCGAATTTTGAACTGGTCCAGTCTCTGTAGTTTGCTGGCACAATGCCACGATGACGCGCACGGCACAAGCAGAGGTATTCAGGCGCTTCTTGAAGGCCAGAGATTCATCATGTGTCATTGTACCAATTGGAATCAAAGAATTGAGTAGGTAATTCAAGATACCAGACCGCGGCTTGGAAGGTGTTGAAGCAAAGGGGTCGGCCTTGCGTGAGAAACTTATGAACTCAATCTTCGTTCTATTATAAGAAGATAGAAGCTCAGTAAGACACTGAAGCAAGAAGCAGCGGTAGATGAAGATAGGATGATCCTCAGACTTGAATGGAGTTTTGCCTGAAGCGGTGGTCGGAGGATTAGACTGATCATCAGGTGTGCGCTGCGCAGGAGCAGTGTTGCCCGCTTGCGGTTGTTGATCGGTGCCTGGCTGGGCTGCTGGAGCCGTTGTAGACTGCTGGCCTGGCTGAGGCGTCTCTGAAGTTATCTCCTTATCCTCAACGTCTCTATACGAAAGCAATTCTGAAAGCATGTAGTGAATAACACCGTCAGGATGCTCAACAACCGGAGTCTTCAGATCAGCCAGCTTGTTTTTCTCCTTCGGCATCCCAGGTAGCGCGTGATCACCACCTGTCTTCTGTGGCGATTGTGTCTGCGCATTATTCGCACTGTCCGTTGAAGAATCCTGCTCTGTCTCCTTGAGCATGATGAGCTGGCGTGGGCTGTTAGGATCATAACGAGTCATCTTGACTTTTTGCCCCACGATGTCAACGAAGTCGTCGGGCGAGCGAATAATGACGTGAGACAGATGCCGTATCATATGGCTCAACTCACTCTGTCGAACTGACCTGCCATTCAAGAACGAGCAGAGCTCGCTACTGATAATCTGTCGCACAGTCGCCTCGTCTTCAACGATATGACGCAGAATGAGCATGAAAGTAGACTGCAATTTCCCATCCGACGCGCAGGCGACCTGCTTCATCATGACAAACAAACGCTGCAGGTTCTTTCTTTCACCCAGGCGAGCTGCAATCTGACGAGTGCGAGTCAGGATGACAAGCATTCTGCTGATGGCCAACGCAAGTGATTGCGACTTGCCAACACGAGGAAGTATGTCCAACAAAGCATTGAAAAGGAGGGTTTTATGCTCCAATGGTATAAGCGGCTCACCCTTCTTCGGTTCCTCAGAGAACTCTGGAGGCAAGGACAAGTCATCGTTCGCACGGAGTATGTCCAGAGCAGCAGGCTTCTGATCATCTGCCATGAGATATTCCAACACCATTAACACCTGACCAATATATGGATACCCATTATCGCTGGTGCTGGAAGCAGGTTCCGAAGATGGCGGAATTTTGATAAAATCAACGAGCGGTAGGAAAGCTTCCTTCAGAATGTCAACGGTGTGTAGAAAAATCTTGTCGTTCATCAACACCCTTCCCAGTAAGTTCGCGTATGCCGCGATCTTATCAGAGTCCTTTTGGAGGTTCTCCTCCATTTGCAAGGAAAGCAGTGCTGGGACAAGCGTGTTCATGACATCGTTATACCATTCTGTTGCATCGGGGAGCGCTTCTGTAGTACGAAGGATGACACGCGAAAGAGGAACCGTCAGGTCATGGTGCTTATTCAAAACCTCAACGCACCGCTCAATGAGATTGCTGCGTATGCTTTCCTTTAGTTCGTCAAGATCTTCCACTGTAATTTTTGTCTTCCCCACGGACAACGAGGCTTGCTGGGACTGTTGCTGGTCTGCCCCATCTGCAGCATCCGTGGTTGCATCGCCATCAATAACATTAGACGATGGCTGCTCATTAGATGTTGGCACAGTACGCAAGCGACCGTCAGGCAGGAGAAAAGCACCCAACTCTCCAAAATCAGACAGCGCAGTGTTAGTACGGGCCTGGGCGAGGAATTCGCCAAGAGGATCCTGGCTAGAAGTTGGTGAAGATGGAGTACCGAAAAGATTGTCTCCTGGGGGACTAGTGGTGTTAGTAGAAGAGACATCGTCTTCTTTGGGCGGCAAGCGTGGGGGAGGCTTGAATCCCTGATGTGCCTGGCAGTACGAAATTGCTAGAGCCTCATCATTCTTGCAACGGTATAGGGCCTCAATAGCAAGATCCTCAGCGAAACCCTTGCTCTTCAACATCGTAAGACGGACAGGGTCCAAGACAAATTTTTTGAGTGGTGAGGGCTCCTTCTGCTTTCTTTTATCGAGCCGCTTAGCAGCGCCAGCCTCTTGCCCACTCTCACCAGCGACTGCGGTTAATGTGTTGATCAAAGAGGTTACAATTGAATTGTTAGCCACCTCGACAAAGCGTGAGTTCCACATCTCACGGACTTGGCATAGGATCTCATATCGTATTTCAACGAGAAACTGGGCAGCATTGAAGTAGTCGCCATGGAGCGGATCACGCTCGAAGGACACCATAGCTCTGGTCTGGTTTGATTCAATGATGGTGGCTTGAGCCACGGCGAGGGCGAAGAATGTAACGACAACCTTGATCGCGCCGAAAAGCGAAGCAAGACATCCGAGCGAACGGCCGTCATTCTGGTTCTTCTGAACCGCATCAGTCAAAGTGAGCAATTCAGATGTGAACCATTCAGCCAAATTCCTCAAGAGCTGAAGTCCACCCATCTTCTTGAATGAATTAAGAATCAAGGTCAAGCAAGTGGGGTGCGGCTCTCCCCCGGGAGACGTATCAAAGAGTAGTGATTGAAGCGAACTCAAAACTACAACCAGATACATGCACCGCTCACTTTTCTCGCTCTCGCTCTCGCCTCCTTTTTCCTTATACGGCGTTTCGAAGTTCAATTCTCGGTAGTAAGTTCGTGCAATGGCGTCGGCAACCCGAATCCCCTTTTGTCGAGTATAGAGATCAAGACGACGCTTGAAGACCAGATGGGCGCCCAACCCACGCATAAACTTTGTGATCGAGATAGGGACATTGGCAAGAAGATAGCGCAAAGTCTTGACGTTAAGATACTCAGCCCGACGAGAGGATGCGGCTACGCCTCCGAGAGGGGTACACTCAGCAAGTTCTGCAGGCTTATTTTTGGGATCCTGGGTTGAGTAACCAAACCAAGGGCCTTCTGCTTGCTGCTGCTGAGTAGGCGACTGGACGGGGGCGGCAGCGGGAGCGGGAGCTGTAGCAGCAGCAGGCGCAGGAGCAGGTGCTGCTGCTGCTGCTGCTGCTGCTGTGATTGCTGGCGCTTGTCCGGACGGCTGGGCCTGCTGTTGCTGCCGTTGTTGTGCCTGTGTAAGTTCAGCAGGGATCAAGCCTCCCTCACTGATCTTTGTAGACTCCCTCCAACTCTCCGGCAGGTCCTTCATCAATAGGATCTCCTCCCACATACACGCTGACCTAAGCTTGCCTAGCCCGTCAACCAATTTCGCGTAATGTTCTGCGAGATTGACCGTTTGGAATGGGGTAGGGTGGTTCTGGCGAAAGCTATGTCCGACTGTATTGTAGACTTCAGTAAGAGCATCGGCTAAAATCGAGGCCTTCACCAATTGCTTAGTGTAGAATGTTGAATGTTCGATGACGTGAGATAGCTTCTCAGGATCCACATGAGAAGCCGTGCCAGTTATCTCAACACCCTCCATTGGCTCTGGTGGCGGAAGAGTCCCAGACGAAGGATCCACGGCTGCTGGTGCCTGTTGCGCATCCCCTTTTCCTTCATCCTTCTCCGAAAAGCTGGGGCAAGTCACTGGATAGAAAAAGCCCTTACCCGGCAACCTGATCTCACCACTCCAGAACGGCTTCAACGCGTCCACGCAGTGCTGAAATTCATATACCATCCGAGGCAAGATCAGCTCCGGTGCGACATCGCACATGTTGTGAATCACGGTTGCCAGATCACTACTGACCTGTTGACCATGACTATCAGCGGGCAAGGCAGCCAAAGTAGTCAAGTCAAGGACCAAGCCTGCAGCGCCCTGATCGCTGAGAAAAGCACTGCAAAGTGTACGATTCTCAAAGAAAGAGCGCAAGAACCTCATGGCGCAGCAGATATAGTCGCTAACGCTGAGGTCAGTCGCCCGATCTTTGTCGCGTTCATTCGTATGCTCATCAGCCTGCACTCTGACCGCTGGAGCTTGCTCCTCGACCACTTCCTTGACGACCTGTTCGTAAAGCGTATCACTCGGCAAGTCATCAGTCCTCGTTTCCGGCGCGCCCACGGGCTCAAGCATATAAGCGTCTCCAGCCTGTGCCTGTCCTTCATGTGTCGATTTCTTGACCTTCTTCCACAGCTTGGCGCCCCTACCATTCCTTGCCATCACCTTACACTTTACAAGAAGCCTCGCAATCATGAGCGCCACGGCCGCACAGATAGACTCCCTCAAGACAGGCTGATGACGCGCGAACTCATCGATCAAAGCGCCGAGAGTTCTGAGAATATTCCTATCTTGCTTCATGATGCTCACGTGCGCGGGAGACTCAAAGATTTCGAAGAAGCGTTGGAGAGCGTCACTTTGCTGGAAGAGCCGCAAACCACTTGTGTTCAAGCATATAGCGCTGAACAATGTAGGAATGGCAAGGATAAGGTCGCCATTGCACAACATTCCACCTGCAAGTTTTTGTCCGGGCTTCGTTTCAAGCATTGCCTTTAGCTCGTGGTGATTTTCGGGCTTCCCTTTCTTAGGTGAGAAATTGGGCTTCATACCAAGAGCGGCAGGAGGCGGCGGCCCCTGACCATTAGCGCCGGTACCGGTACCAAGCGCAGCTTCATCAACAACAAAAGGAACACCCATGATAGTTTCGAAGAGAGCCTTGGGAAGGCCAGCCTCCGCAACCACCGAGTAACTCGTCGGCTCGTTGTTAATGAATGTCGAGATGGTGTTGACCACATTAGTGTAAATTTGCGAGCCGTAGATCGTAGGATTCTCGATAATCAATTTCAACGCAGAAAGGACACGAGGCTCGTCGATGAAGTTCCGGATAACTCGTTCATGAGGTCCCATATGCGACGACATGACATGAGAAACGAACTTCAACAACCATTTCAACGACTGCTGATGGAAATAAGGAACGCGATAATCGATGATCGAGGAGTTCATGCTTGTTGGGTATCCATGGCCAGACGTCGTGAGTTCGTAAGCCGTAGTCGTGAGGTGAGACAGAACACCAGCTGTCGCGTCGAACCCCTTCGCGTTGACGAACGAACCCAGACCTTCGCGCACGGTATGGATGAGATGATCGATGAATTCAAACGTTCTGGGGAACATCCTCATAGACTTCTCAGTACGCAGGTTCGCGATATCTGCGAACTGATACAGCAAGCCCGCCTGAACCAAGGAATCAGCAGTTTTCATACCAGCGGTGGGTAAGATGCGAAGTAAAGCGAAGACGGCATCGCGATAATCATCGGTAAGCTCCCTTCTGACACGCGTGCTCGACTCGTCGGCCCAAGAATCTGTATCATCGGCAACTTCCTCCACCATCTTCTTCGTCACGAACATGAGCACACCATGCCCGACGTTGACATTCAACGCAGCACACACATCACCGGAACGAGGCCTATGCTTCGCAAGTGCTTCCAGAACGTTGCACGCGATGGTCGCATAGTAAATATCCACCCTCAAATCACCCGTGACAGCCAAATGGACCAACTCAGCCAATTGATAAGTGAACTGCAACCGCTTAGGTTCATCGCCATCGAGGAAGAAGATGCGTTGGTTAAACATGCTCTCGGTGTAAATATATGCCAAATTGCAGATCGCAAGGGCGCGGATAGCAAAGAGGCCGCGGCGAGCAGATGTATGCTCTGCCGAAAATGCTTTGGCGATTCGGATGCGATGGAGAAGCTCGTAGCGTGAGTCGGCGGGGACCTGCTCCATGTACTTCTTGACGAGATCGGTGATTGGTGTGTCCCTAATTTCATCAAGAGAGATGTCGAGTGTCCTCACGGGCCGTTGGTGTGAGCTATCTTCATCATCCGTCTGCGCGAATGCGGGGGCGGGGGCCTGTGCCTGTGCTGGTGCGGACGCAGGTGCAGCTGCTTGGGCACCAGTAGCGGTGGCAGGCGTAGTAGCGGGAGGAGCACCGGTGAAGCGCTGGGCTGCTGGGGTTGTTGCAGCAGGAGCAGTCGTTGGTGCAGCGGCAGCTCCTGGAGCAAGGGCAGGGTTATCGGTTTGAGGAGCGGGTTGGTTGCCGGGGGAAGCAGCATTGCCGGCAGTCGTTGGCGCAGCTCTAGCAATTCGAGGGGCGTTTCTAGACAAGGGGGAAGGCGTGTTGGGCGCCTGCGGCGGTTCATTGTTGTCGAAGTAAGGGAGGGTGCGTAGGTTAGCGGGGCTATGCTGCTGGAGCTGTGATTGCAGGTGGGCGAGCGACCGCGTAGATCGGGCGTGAAGATCTTCGGGGAGGAAATACGTCATATGGACCGTACCCCACTCATCCCAATCACTGCTTCCTTCGTACTGTGCTCCGAAAAGGGTGAGTATGTCATTGGCGTTTATTTTGGGAGCTTCGGGTTTTCTGTCCTTGCCGGTAGATCTGCTGTTGTTGTCATTGCCATTTCCATTTACGGTGTTTGGCGGGCGAGGAAAAGCCAGAGTGATCTTCTGAACTCTCTCGAGGTCGACATTGTAGTGGGCGACAAGTAGAGAATGGTGGAAGGAGTTGCCCGTGCAGACCCTCTGTCTCAGATAGTAGCGCTGGGCGAGATGAGCGCCTAGCCTGAGGGTGACCTGCAATAGCGAGAGGTCTGTAGTGTTGATGAGATCATTGATGCGTTCAGAGGAATTATAGAGGGACCGATTGCCGCACTTCTCCATCAACAGTCTCGAAAACTCAAGAATCGACTCGACGATGAGTCTGTCGGCATCCTCTTTCTCGTCCTCTTCGTCGGCGCCCCAGCCAACATCAGCCAAGAAAATCTCGACATCTGCGGCAGAAACGATGTCTCCTGAGCCCTTGTTCTGCTGTTCCAGCCATTTGGTAGTCTCCTCGACCAGCATCCCACGTCCGAAGGGGATTGTTTGAGGACCTTTATCGAGCTGATAGCGGACGATGAAGTTGTGCAGGATATCATCGAAGCGATTCAGCAGGTGGAGCCAGTGATAGAGGTCGCCGCGTGGGAATGGCCAGTGGGAGGGGAAGTCCAGCAGGACTTGCGGGAGGTTGTGGAGTGGGGTTGAGTAGGCATTGCGATTGTATTCAATTAGGAAGGGGCACTGCAGGAAGAGAGGAGGGGAAAAGTCAGTCAGTCAGCAAAGCAGAGAACAAGGACATGCAGCGCGACGATGGACAACAGCAGCAGAGACAGCAGCAGCAGCAGCAGCAGAGCAACAGAATCAACGTACAAGAGAGGCATCGTGTTTGGGACCAGGCGACTTCTTTATCCTGCCCATGATGGGAGGACGCAGACTGGATGGCAGCGGGAGAGCTGAGGGCAGGCTTCCAAAGCCAGAACACGCGAGGTGCTTTCTCCTGTGTCAGACCAGATGCAAAACAGCCGTGATAGTCAGTAAAAGACGATGTGGCGGGTGTTTGGTGAGTGATGGTGACGTTGAATGCGTGAGGTTGTTGCTGTTGACGTTGAGGTGAGCTGACGATGTTGACTTGACGTTGGAGGTTGTGACTGACTGAGGAAGTGAAGAATTGGACCGAATTGGAACGTCTGAGGAAAAAGTTGCTCCGGCGTATTGCAGTTACAGCTGGGACGGGTATTTTACGCAGTCGCCGCGGGAGCTCGCTGTATTTGCATTACATACGCCCTCTTCCCCGCCAAAATCCCCCTCCGCCGCCCATATAAGCCAATCCGCCGCTGCGTCCTCGTCGCTTCACCCGGCAATTGTCAATTATCACCATCAATCGATATCAGTATCACCATCAGGCAGGCCTTGTCATGGCGGAGATCACCCTCAAGATTGCTGCCAGGGGTGAGCATGGCACCAGCAACGAGTGGACAGTGAACCACCGGCTAATCGCATCCATTGGCAGGCAAAAAACTCCCCAATAT
>JAGYIB010000376.1:0-10298 GCA_024244615.1 Ascosphaera pollenicola | reverse complement strand
GGCGGTAACAAGCCTACTGAGTTACAGGCCTGGCAATTTCTCTTTGCCAAGGACCATCAAACTCCAAATACTGCTATTATTGAGCATTGGCATCTAAGCAAACTTCGGAGAAATACTTTTCGTGCTGGCTCAACATACAAGAAACTGTACGAACAGCGTCCATCTCTTTTCCACGAATTACGAGAGAACGCCATCTCACGGAAGGAAGGCGATATAAACGACCCATATATTGTGGCCCTCTTGATAGCTCTGGCTCAGGGTCAGTACCACAACGAACTCATAGTGATGGAAGACAGGCTACGAAAAGGAACACCATTCGCACTCAGCCCTTCGTTCGATGCTTATGTGCTTTCATTTGTCGCGGGCTTCGGGCGGGTCGTATACGTCTACAAAGCATCATTTACCGTTGAGTTTCTGGAGAACTTCCGCGACCCGTCTTCCTACGTGAAACATGACCCGATCACTATGACCTGCAAAGGCTTTCCCACGATGAAACCCGAGGAGTTACTGAAGGGGCTACATACTATGTTCTGCTCTGGAACCTGCAGTTTCTGCAGAGGACAACAAAAGACGGGAAAATCAATGCTGGATGAATTGGAGGAGGGTGTGGTCTTCCCAGAACCACCTGAGCCCGTCGCTGGATCGAGCGACTCTTCATTCGGGAGCTTCTGGGATGAGAGTGATCCGGACGAAGACGAAGACACTTCGGAAGACGAGACTTCGGAAGATGAGGACGCTCTGAGTACTCATGACAAAGCCGAGGAAGATGACAGCGATGAAGACACTTCGGAAGACGAGGACGCTGTGAGTACCCATGACAAAACCAAGGAAGATGAGAACGACGACTCCAATTCCACAACGGAGTCCGACGACGGATCCCTCTGAGATATCACACACGCTTGAACGAAAGTCTCAGACCAATCTGCGGCCTGCATCTCATATCATTGGCATGCTAGTGCTCACAAAGCTCGCAGACTGGACTGATCCTACCCACCAGGCTGTTGCTGTTTCGAAAGGCCGTTACCGGTGGTGCACATCTATCTTTACTGCTACTTGCACGAGCAAGGACTTGCTCTTGTTTTTCTCTGTTCACTTTGCTGTTTATCTTCTCTTGGTGTGTCCATTTTCGTTTTGCGATTTTTGCTCTGCTTGAGGTCATGTTTCAAACATCTTGAACGAGTCATCATCATTTTTTGCGGTCGAATAGGAAGGCGTCTGATGGAAACCGTCTTCTGATAGGCATATCATGTTATGAGATGTTTAATGCGCGTTTTCTGCATCTTGTCCCCGCCCTCCTCTCCCTTATTTGTTGCTGGCTGGTTTTTCGTTTTGATGCATTTGTTGTCCGTCCATCTGCGTTCAATTGCCACCGCACGCCTGTGAGTTAATGTGTAAGATACCCTACTTTCGTTCCAATTATGTTTGTTTTTGAAATCTCGCTCAAATGATGAAAATGAATATGCAAGGACTATAGTACTTCTATGTATGCACATTCGAATTTTTAGACACGGGAACCTTGTGTCTTTTGCTACATCGCACACTGTGTGATCAGTCTGTCGCGCCCACCCATGAGATGAACGCGACAAGGCAGAAGGCGTAGAGCAAAAGCCACAGGCAGCAGCGTGCAGGGATTACAAGGCCACCAACTGCGCAAATTGCAACGCCAGCCTACGTAGATGCCAACGGGCTTTTCTGCAGCTACATACAATCATGACGTTTGAGGCAGATGCGAAGGGGGCTCAGGGGCACATCTACACGCGCTAGTCCGTAAACAGAAGCTGCACCGTCAGAACAAGGACCCACAGCATCGCCCACTCTATCTCGACCCTCTGCGCCAAGATATCAAAACCACCGAAATGTAGATCGATCTGAGGCTGTGATCTGCGAACATCCATCCATCTCATCAAGAAAGCTGATCACAAACATTCATCGTCAAGGAGGCTGACGGCACTTAGCAGGCTGGGGAACGCATTGGCATCTTGCGGCCGCTCTGAATACATCACACAGGCTCTCCGCTACCGGGGCCAAAGAAGCTTGTTGGCAGGGAAGACAACGACAAACTAGATTATTCGCCTGAAAAGTTTCATTCACCAGCTAAATCAACCTGGCTGTTGTCATTGCTGCAATTGCACTGGATTAAGTTAGCTTGCAATAAAGAGCAAACATGACATCGCAAACAATCAAGCCTGCATCTTCAGCAGACGGCCTCCGGGAGGCAGTCAGGCGACAGATGTTTGACAATTCGCAAGGTTCGTCTGGATTCGCTGCATACTCCACGGAATCCAAGTTGACTCTATGAAGAAACCGCAGACAACATGCGTGCGGTGCCATTGACATGCCATGGTCACTCACGGCCTGTGCCGCATATTGATTTCTCTCCCATTGTGGATAATGACGAGTACTACCTGATTTCAGCATGCAAGGGTAGGCGTTTTCTCATTGTCTTGTGGGCGTTCTGCTCTGATGATAGCGGCTGGCTGATTGCCCTTTTTTTGCAGACAACAACCCAATGCTGAGAGATGGTGTTACTGGTGATTGGTGAGTCCGCCATCAGGCTCGAGGTGATGATACTTTTACCGCCGGCATCTCGGCTAATCATCCATTACGTTGCCATCAACAGGACTGGTACATTCATTGGCCATAAGGGCGCAGTTTGGCAGGCCAGACTCTCGCAAGATGCAATGTTAGCAGCAACAGCATCAGCTGATTTCTCCGCGTAAGCACATCAACTTGCCCGCAACCCAATGAGCGTTTTCTCTCGAGCTAACACACACGGTAGCAAGATATGGGATACGCAGACAGGGGATTGCCTGTACACTCTCCCACACTCCCATATCGTGCGGTCCGTGGCATTCCCACAGCAGAAGGGGCCGCAGATCGTGGCTACAGGAGGCATGGAGAAGAAACTACGCATATACGACTTGTCACGCGTCGAATCAGGCGATGATGCATCATTACTAGCTTCACAGTCGAGGTCGGGGGACATGGGCAATGATGCCGGGCCATCAGCAGCATGCTACGAGATTGGCCAGGGCACTCACGGCGGCACGATCAAGTCGATTATATGGAACAGTGACTCGAACGTACTTACCACAGCATGCGAAGACAAGAAGATTCGATGGTGGGATCTACGGACACAGCGGCCGATAGTGGAGCATCAGGTGGATGGGCCGATTGGGACATGCGAACTTCATCATCTTGCTGATGATCCGGGGATTCTGAGTGTTGCGGCGGGCAAGACGGTTTACTTCTTTGAGGGAAGCACGCCGGGGTTGTTGTATAAGCGGGTGGAGCTTGATTATGAGGTTGCAAGTGTTGCCGTCAACAAGTCGATCAATCGGTTTGTGACGGGTGCCGCGAATGGCACATGGGCGAGGGTGCATGACTTGTCGACATATGAGGAGATTGGTAAGTCAACGCTCCTAACTTCTCTTCTCTCCTGAGGCATCGGATTGCTAACTCATGGTCTAGATGTCGGAAAGGGTCACCATGGGCCGATCTGGTCAATCTGTTTCTCGCCGGACGGGAAGCTCTACGGCACGGGCAGTGAAGACGGGACGATCAAGCTGTGGAAGGCTTGCAAGGGGCCATACGGGCTATGGACGTGATCGAAGGGGGTCTCAAGCAGTTAACATGGGCCTCGATCCTGAATATTCAATCACATCAGAATCTGCGATGCAGATTGACGTTGACAGCAAAACCATTTCATGTGCGTAATTCCATTTTATACGGCGGATAATCGTTCCTCCCAATCTGAGACTTTTGCCCCGTTTTATCTGACCGTCCCAGACGTCCCCAAGTCGCATCCCGTAAGATCGTCCCAGACCACCGCAACGTCGACCATCACCAGGCATCAACAGCAGCAACATCAGCAGCGTCACCAGCAGAGACGGCTACGACAGCAGCTGCATCCAAGTATCGCTATCATATAGGCCCTTCTTCCTCTCAGCTGTGACGCCGAGACAAACAGAGCCCCACATATCACCTATCGATCTTCGTGGATCAGAACTACCCAATACCTATTCTTACATCCATCCATCCCCTGGCGCATCAGTTCGCATCTCTTCCGCACGTCTCCTATCGCACGTTTCTTCGACCGACAAGACAATGGACCGCAGCTTGGACGAGATCATTGCTGAGCAGCCGGTAAGCTGGATGTGTCTGTCTTTTTTGTTGAGTTTGAGAATCGCGGCTAACGGGGAGATCTTCAGCGAGGCCATGGTGGGAGAAGACAGCCCCGTGGTGGTAGATATAACAACAATCCCAGAGCGCGGGACACCGTCAAGAAGGTGCGTGCAGCAATATCAATCCCCATGCGCACGTTGATGCTCAGAATAATTGACCCAAGACGATTTCCCATTCCAGGTCCGACTCCTCTCCTCTACTTCGCATTCATCAATCGATTCTTGAAAAGATATCCCAGGGAAAAAAAAAAAAAAAACAGAAAGGGGCCGCAATTGCACCGGGTGTCACGTCTGTCACGTCTGGCATGACTGTGGATGTGTGATCCTTCATGACCAAAATCACAGACTTCACAGACTCCCGCGTGTGCTTTGCTTGGCTACCTGTTTACCTGCCTTGCCTGCCAGATTTGTCAACATCAGAAGCAAAAGAAAACTTGGCCAATGATCAGCTAACGCGTGAGATTCCCGCTTCTCGAGGCAAATAGACTCCTAAAGTGGATGAAGCAGATTTGGACCGGTGGGTTTCGTCATCTTCAAATGAAATGAAAAGAAGAGGATATGTGATGGCTGACTTGTTTTGAGGTATAGTGACTGGGTCCACGACAAATTCGAAGATGACAGAGAATGTGCGTTCTTGATCAGAAGATGAACCCACAGAGAAGCCAATATCCTTACACATGAATCATTGCAGCCCATTCATTCCGCAGAGGTGGTCGATCATCCGACAGACGCACCCATGATCGCGAAGAGTACGCAAACATTTCAACTACAACATCCCCCGCATCAACACACTGACTCCGCACAACCAACAGAACCGGCGGCGCAAAAATCCGCGTCGACAACCTTCACTACGACCTAACCAAGTCCGACCTGGAAGTACGTCTTTCCCCCTCCAACCCACCTACCACCCAATCCCCACCTCTAACAGCCTCTCCCACAGGGCCTCTTCAACCGCATGGGACCAGTAACCCACCTCGCCCTCCGCTACGACCGCGCCGGCCGCTCCGACGGCGTCGCCTACGTGACCTACAAGTACCTCGAGGACGCCAACGCCGCGATCCGCGAATTCGACGGCGCGAACGCCAAGGGCCAACCCATCCGCCTCACGCTCATGTCTTCCACACGCCCGGGCCGTCTCGCAGACCACCACATCGAGCCGCCGCGCAGAAGCCTCTTCGAGCGCGTCGAGAGGCCCCGCAATCGCGCGCGCCACGATAGGAGCCTGAGCCCGATGGACGAGGACGGCGATGAGAACGCGCATGATGGGAGGGAGAGGGGTGCGGGCAGGAGAGACCGCAGGGGTCGTGCGTCGAAGGGTGGTGCTGTGGATCGGTATGTTCCCCCCGGAGCACGGGACCGCGACAGGTCGCCGCCTCGCCAGCGACGACAGCAGCGGCGTCGTGGCGGAGCCGAGAGGCGCGAAGGCGGTAGAGCGGCGGGGTCGGGCGCCAGGCCGAAGAAGACGCAGGAGGAGCTTGATCAGGAGATGGAGGATTATTGGAATACGACGTCGAATGATGCGGTTGCTGCTACGGGCGGGATGCCTGCGCAGGATAGTGCTGTCGCGGGGCTTGCGCCGCCTGCTGTGGGTGAGGCGTTCCCTGCTCAGACGCTGGCGCCTCAGGAGACGGCTGCTGCTGAGATGATCGATGATGATATCGATATGATTGAGTAAGCGGGATGGGAGTGGAAGGTTTTTTTTTCTTTGATCTGCTGTCTTTGGAGGAGAAGCAGGATGTTTGTTCATCTGGTTACCGGCACACTCTCCCCCTCTCTCTCTTATATTGATATTGCTTTTGTATTCTTCTCTTCTCTCCTTTTTTTTTGATATATTCTTTACCCCCTGCGTTCCTGTCCTCCTCCCGCTCCCCATTCCAGCGCTCGAGTTTTCTTGGAAAACACAATCTGAATAGGAAAAACCAACATCGAGCCCGTTCCATGCCTTGCAGAAAAGCCTTCATCAATTTAGTTACAACTGAATCGAAGGCACGTCTTGTCCTCCCGCACATAATAGAGCCGTTTCAAACGATCCAGTAGCGTCGATTCTCCCACATGGGGTCACGCCAACATCATCATCATCCGCCGTCAGGAAGAAGCAAAAAACCAGCCAAGAAAAAAAAAAACAAGAAAACAAAAAGAAACATCCGACCTCGTGCCATCTGCCAGCCCGTCATAGTGCAGGCGTAACGGATCGGCGAGCGGCTCGTTCACCAGGAAGACGATGCGATGCGAGAGACAGACATGACATGTGGTCGTCGTCACGTTCGCCTTGACTCTCGCGTGGTTGGAAAAGAAACGGAACGCAAAGGGAAGGAAAGGGGTATGTA
Organism: Ascosphaera pollenicola; assembly: GCA_024244615.1. Classification (NCBI taxonomy): domain Eukaryota; kingdom Fungi; phylum Ascomycota; class Eurotiomycetes; order Onygenales; family Ascosphaeraceae; genus Ascosphaera; species Ascosphaera pollenicola. The sequence goes on along the minus strand of JAGYIB010000376.1, from coordinate 3,787 downwards.
TGCAGATCTGGCAGCACTGACTTGGTTCTTCAGAGCATGTGTCATGGCATGTCATGTCATGTCAGACGAGATCGGCATTGGATCACGCAACGAGGAGGTGGTGGTCAGTGGGAGGTTGAGTTCAGCCACGAGCAGATTACTTGGAATGATGCAAAAGAAAACAAGAAGAAGTCAGTCCGTCCGACCTAGTTCTACTCTTCGCCCCCTTCCCACGTTTCTCGACTTCGACTGTTTCTGACTTCTGACAGGTGACGTGTTGCGCGATGTCTCTGTCTCTTATCGTGGAATGGAATGTCAGTGCGTGATGATGATTGAAGGGGACGGGACGGGGTGGGTGGATGGATGACGTTCGAGGCAAGTTGGACTGGATTGACTGAATTGAGGACGAGATGAGAATTTTTGAGACTCTTGCTTTTTTTGTGTTTCTTGATTGCTTTGTTGTAGGTAGGTGTTTGAATTTGCGGGCGGCTTACGTTTGAACGACAGAGTAGGAGTAGGGGGAGACGAGAAAAAGGGGGCAAGAATAAAAAAAGGAGACCTTCTTCTCAGAGATTACTACATACAAGAAAGTGATTCAATTCATGCATAATCAAGTTTAGATTATTATTCTCCGCGTCTGAACATTATGATGAAACAAGGTAAGCACAAACACACAACAAAACAATCGGGTGATAGAGCGGCGGTGCCGCCGCCGTCGACGGGTTTCAAAGATCAAGAGAGGGGAGAAGAAGATTATCGCGTCGCTCCGCAGGCATTATGTACTGTATGTAGTAGGTAAGCGCGAGAGAACTAGAGTTGGGGTAAGGAGATGTAGGGAGACACAGAGAGAGGAATAGTGATACTTAGAGAGAGAGGTGAGGTAAGGGGAAAACGAAAGGAAACAAAACGTGTATCAACAGTAAATTTTGGAAAAGGAAAAGTAGAAAGAGAGAAAAAAAAAGAAAAGGGGTGTGTGTGCAGAAGCAGGCACGACATCTGTCAACAAAATCAGGAAAAAAGGTGCAGTGCATCTGCATCGATCTTCAAGATTCAGGTGCTGATGATCTTGTTTTCTCCTCTTCTTCTTCTCGTCCTTGCTTCTCACGGATTCTTCCCGGCGCACAGGCACAGGCACAGGCCATTGGGTAGATTTCGGGAGGAAGATAGATCAGAGCGCAAGACGGCACGGCACAGCACAGCACGAGGAAGGCCAAAAGGATAGGATAGGAGATGGTGTGCAGAAGAAAAAGGAAAACAAGGAAAAAGAAAAAAAGAAAAAAAAGAAAATCAAACATAGTAAGCAAAGACCATAGATAGATAGATAGATAGATGACCTCCCACAGACAAGACAGGAACAGCGAACAGGCAAAAAGAAAAAAGAGAAAGGCACGATTGTGGATTAACGAGGAATTGGTATCAACTGCTGGAGGAATAGCAATAGCAAGAAAAGAGAAAAAAAAAAGAAGAAAAAAGGAGAAGAGAAGTGTCGAAAAGCAAAGGAACAAAAAGTAAGGGGAAAGCAATTCCAAACACTCGTTCGACGTCTCTGAATTCCGACGGGTCGAGAAGCAGCAGGTGGGTAGGTGTATTGTCGCACGCGCACGACCAGAGAGAAATGTGCCGTGCCGTGCGAGAAAGGAAGAGAAGGGTCTGGTGTAATGTATGTATGTATGTATTATTCCCTCGCTCAAGCGATACCAGTTAGTTCTCGGCCAAAACTCCTCCTTCATTCTTTGTGAATCGCGACTGGCTGGTATTCCGGCGATGCTGTGATAATTAAAGAACTGTGCTGGCCGGGAATTCGAAAGGAAAGAAGAGAAGAATTGATAGGCCGGGTCGATGGCTGGATGCAATTGAGTTGGCGGGGGGTTGCTCGCTCAGATGTCTGGGTATCTGTCTGCTCTGGAAGTATAGCTGGTTTATCCCCATTATATAGTTTGTTCTGTTTTTTCCAATTCGAATATTTTTCTCTTCGCTTCAACTCGTTGTTGTATGGGCTGTGCTGTGTCTTGAAAAAAAAAGTCGGTTCGATCTTCTCTTCTTGTTTGTTTAGTATATTAACCCGCAGATTCTAAGGTTCTCTTGGATAATGATGTCTGCAGAAACAGTTAGCAGAAACAAACAAAAAAACGATAAGCAGGGGGGAAAGGCAGGTTTACCATTGACGGCAGCCATGACGAAGCGGATCTGTGATGTATCTGTAGCGCAAGTAAAGTGAGTGTAGACCTGCTTCTGCTCCGCCTGGTTAAGCGAGACGAAGCGATTGAGGATGTAATCGCATGCCGCAGCGTAGTCCGCCCCTCCTACAGTCTGTCATCAGCAAAAAGTATTCAAGAACTCGAAAGGGGAGGTCAGCTCACCCTCGTAGTCCGGGAAGTAGTTCTTCATCGGGCTAACCGGCAACTTCTCCTTGAACCGATCAATCTTATTCAAGAACAGTATAATCGACGTCTTCAAGAACCAGCGACTATTGCAGATCGAATCGAACAGCGTCAGGGCCTCCTGCATGCGGTTGACCGTCTCGTCTTCGAAGAGCAGCTGGTCATATTCGCTGATTGCCACCAAGAAGAGGATGGTGGTGACGTTCTCGAAGCAGTGGATCCATTTCTTGCGCTCGGAGCGCTGGCCGCCGACATCGAACATGCGGTAGGTGAGGTCGCCGATGATGAAGGTTGTTTCGGTGATGCCTGTTGTTTTGACGCGGGAGCGCAGGACGTCTTGGTCGTTGGGGAGGTAGTCTGGGGCGGCGATGCGTTGGATGGAGTCGAAGTAGCTGAGAAAGAGTTAGTGGGTGTTAATTTCTTTCCAGCGGACAGAAACAGTCTCTCTGGGGTCTTTCTTACTACTTCGCAGAATCATTCAGCTGATACTCCCTCGACCTCCTAAAACACTCCTGCACGCCAGCATCCTTCCACAGCGTCTCAATGGCCGTGCCCACCTCCGGAGACAGACAGTCCCCCTCGATCTGCTGGGGCTGCATGAAGATGGTCTGGACGTGGTACTCGGACCGCTGGTCGGCCAGCGGCAGGTCGAGCCCGTCCATGGCCTCGAGGATGACGCGCATCGACTGGACGGTGTTGGAGAAGATGATTTCCTTGAAGGACTCGCGCTCTTCGCGGGAGTAGCAGCCCTCGTGGATGAGTTTCATTTGCTTGAGGATGGTTGATTTGCCAGATTCGCCGGCGCCTGGAACCGCGAGTCAGAGGGAGTTGGAGTGACAGAAGGGGATGGGAAGGGCAGGCTCACCGAGCAGCAGCATCTTGATCTCGTTGCGCTGGTTCATCTTGTCTCGCTTCAATTGGTTCTCGATCTCCTCGTTGCGGGCCTTGCCCTCCTTGTCCTCGGTGCTCATGCCGCAGCCCATGGTGAAGGTGGATGTCCGATCGATGAAGGTGAAGGTGAAGAAGATGAGATAGACAGAGGAGAGGAGAGTAGTCGCGGAGTGGTCAATTGAGGTCTTGGTGTGGTGACAGCCTTCCGTGTTTCGTGGATCGGCAAACGGTTGACGGTGGTCGGTCAGGGACAGCCGGGGTGGGAATAAGCGAGAAAAGAGGAGGGAGAGGATCAGAGTGTCAGAAGAGAGATGTTCGACTGACCAGGTTACTGGCTCGGCTAAGGTTGACTCCAGACGGTGAAGACTTGACTTGACTTGAGCACGGGGGATTTCCGCCACGAGGAGAGAGGAGGGAGGAGGGAGAAAACAGAGAGGGAGAAGTGCAGCAGAAGAGAACCCTGTATCCGCCTGTAAGCACCACTGACGGCCGTCTGAAACATCCCCAGCTGCCCCTTTGCCGTCTACAGTATTGAG
>JAGYIB010000375.1:0-10306 GCA_024244615.1 Ascosphaera pollenicola | reverse complement strand
TTATCGGGCTTGGGAGACCGAGTTATGCCCACGACCAAAGGCACGCAGATCGAGATGATGGTTGCATGGAGTTGCCAGCGCACTTTTTGTCTTTCTCACGTCAAGCATATCGTGGAGTAGCCCAACTGTGTCCTGGAGTCTTTTCCAACAGATTTTCAGGGGCAAGCCTCGCGCAACATCATAAATATCATTGGCGAAACGAAGGAGACTGTCTATTTTCAGATCAAAAACAGAAGATGGTATATGACATTTACTTCGAAAATTTACAGTGTCGAAAACAAAAGGGCCAATCGCTTTACCAGGGCCAGCAGGAATCATCTCAAGTAGCCAGCTCTAGTTAGTGGTATCAAGATAAGGATATATACTTGAACATGCATGCGTGGTAGAACACGACGGTTCAATATTCGATGTATGCAACAACATTAAGCAGATAGGGTGACTGCCAAAGCAGCCCTAGTCTGTTCGCTTCCAGAATTTCCAACCTTCTCTCTTTTCTCGTACTCCGACGCCGACCAACTGTTCAATTCCCTCAGGACCATCAGCGTTCTCAAATTTCTGCTGATCGATCTCGTCACCACCGTCATCATCATCGGTGCCGTTCTTCAAGACAGCGGGATAGAGTACTCCCACACCGTCGCCCCCAAGTGTTGTCTCATACCGCTCGAATCCTTCATCGCTGAGGTTTACGGACAACTCCTTGAGCTTCTCCGGATCGACATCCTTCTTCAGCAGGACAATGGTGCACCCACCACCGCCTGCACCGGTGAGTTTTGTCCAGCCGATGCCCTGATGGTCGACTAGTTCTCTGATCCGCTCTAGACGGGGATGAGAAACACCAAGGGAAACGAGGCAGCCGTGATTCATCTGAAACAATTGTCCAAAGTGGTCAATCGATTCCGCTGACCCATCGGTCATCGAAGGGATGTAACCCCTTGCAGTGGCAGCAATTGTATCTATAGCGGACAGTATCGACTCCACGGCAGTTGGGAACTTTTCCTTGAGATTTGCGACCTTGGCCACTTCAGTAGCAGTTGATCGTGGTTGTCTTGAGTTGATCAGGAGTAGTGGAAGTTCTGGGAAATCGCGGATTGGTGTCACGACTGGTGGTTTCGAATAATCGCCTCGGCGGAACATGACAGCTTTGCCCCCCGACGATACTGTATTATCGACTCCGCTGGGGTTGCCGTGTATACACATTTCACTGACAAAGGCCCATCGATTGATTCGTTCAATTTGAGTCTCAGCCTCTTCCAGTGGTTGATCCTGATGCGGCCCAGCTAGAATGCGTATCTGTAGAAGGAGAGCAGCGCTCAGACAAACACTAATACTGGCGCTGCTACCAAGCCCTGCACCTATAGGGATGGTTGAACGTAGGGTATAGATAGCTGCATGCGTTTGTGGCGAGCTGAGGGATAGGAAAAGATATAGAAAAGCAAGAGCTGAATTGCGGTGGATCTTGCGCACATCTTCCGGTTGATCTTCTGATAGATTGTCGACGTGTGGTGCAATTGCAGCTAGGAGTTCTGGGTCGAGCGCGGTGACAAGATCATAGTAGTACCGCTTCTTGCCAGTCTGCTTGAAAGCATCCCATGGCAAAGAATCAATGTCCCACGTATGGTCCAGGCCAATGTCGCGGAAGTTCAGAGTTATTGTTCGATGCGATTTGGACAATGTTGTGACGAGAAGATAGGAGCGTAACGATATGGAGGCGGCCATGGCCTGCTTTCCGTGCACGACGGCATGTTCACCAAAGACAATAACCTTGCCTGGAGCAGAGACCATGAACGCTGGTGCTAGCGGGCTCGAGGCCTTCCTCTGACTGGCTGTCCTGTCATGGCCGTGCTTGACTGCAGGACTGACTGATCTTGGGGGCGAGGGAGATGACGGGGTAGCAAGACGACGGTGAGCACCGTCCATCTCGACGGGAGGAGTATCAAGCAGAGGCGACTCGTGTTTCTCAACGGTACCGTCTAGCAAGGCGCTACAAGTGCGTAGGTTGTTTGGCTCAGCCTCCATGTCGACGCTGTAGGTTCCTTGCTCGTTCCTAGGTGGAATAGAATACAAAATTCTGTACTCCGTAGGCGACAGCGTTTCGACGAAGCCAGCTAATATATATTCGCAGCGAGCAGAGGCAGCAGTTTGCAGTCGCAGCAGCAGCAGCAGCAGCAGCAGCAGCAGCACTATGAGCAGCTGGATATCAGGAAGTGGAGAGCCCTTGTCAGATATGGAGACCGCAACGCTGTGGTCAGGGGAGAGCTCCAGCTGTATCACGTCCAATATCAAGATCCGCACGTACTGTATTATGTGCGACGCAGGAGCTAGGCAAAACGGGTTGATTGAGGTCAAGATCAGGAATATCGGGCACAGATCAGCAGTCGGCGCCAGGCAACAGGCTGTGAAACCCCAATACACCGTTTGGAGAGCGTTGTCGAACAAGTGTGGCCAGACATGGCCTGTCGCAGCGCCAGGACGATTGCAGTGGATCGGCGACCTGCAAGACACATCCAACTGACAGCGAACAGGGGCCCAAATCAACCACGTCAATAGCATTAATCCGACCACAGGTTCACGATGGCACGCTGTCGAGTCTCGGATAATGCCAATTCTCGAATTTCTGATTAGCTGGTCACGATGGGGCAAAGGTCAGTTTTGGAGCCCGCGACTCGGCCAATGGTCCTGCCTGGAAACCTCAGCGGCGCCTCTTCTTCTTACGTTATAGACTGCACCAGGGAGGTCTATGTACAGGGGTATGATACTGCTCAATGGATTGATTGATTGATTGATTGATTGATGGTTTAGTTAGTTGGGATATAAACGGTTTCTTGTCTGCTCATAGATTCATCGTGACGGTCATGCTGTTACTGTGGACCAGGAGACACGCCGGAAGTCCGTCGCAGAAGACTCGAAGGTCTTCAATATAGGACTCTGATGCGCTGTAGTCCTGGAACGTTGCCTCGACTGGCGAAGGTAGGGTCGTGAAAACCACCGCTGTTTGGTCACTGTGTGACTTGATCAGCTCGTTCAGGATCAGATGTTGGGCGCGAGACGGGAGGTCGTTGAATGATAATGCTACGGATGCCTGAGATGGGAAGCCTGATGCTGGCTGGCCGCAATTCTGTCTCCTGTGTTCCTCCGCTGCACGAGCTGGCGCATCGTCTACAAACATTATCGAAGGGCCCTGGGCGTCCTCTGATTCTTCAACCCTTGTGTCCGGCATTGGCGTTGAAACAAACCTGCTAGGGGATTTCGACCGGGCTCGCCCTGCGGTGTGGGTTGACTCACTCGGTTTTGGTACTGACAGCAATGCGGGAACATCTTCAAGGAGATCCAAAGCCGATATGGCTCCTGCTGAACGAGGCGAGGTCCTGTCAGACGATTGCTGGTGGGTGACGATGTCAGTGTACGGCTCGAACTCCTCAAATGAATCAGAATCATCCGAGCTTCCATCCGACGGCGTATGCACCATGGACTCAAGGAGATTATGTGTCTGCATAGAATGACTGATACTAAGCCCTGTTGTAGAACGACGAGGGGAGTCCACAAGCTGTCTTAGACCATGGAATCGCTGTGTGCTTGCTCTCCTCCGGCCAGGTCCTGGACTGAAATTTGGCGGCCATGTCTCGGCGTCCTTCAAGAACTTCGCAACTCGCACCGAGTCAGGGCCGGAACGACGTAGCTTCAAAATCTCATGCCACCAGTTTTCACTTTTTAAGACTTTCTCGACATGATCAATGGTTGCCTGGTCTGTGTCACTCTTGCTCCCATTAATGATGTAATCGTAGGACCTGACGTCTCCGCTGGCGAGCCAGTAGACGCAAATCTCGGCTTCAATGCGCAGCTTATCCAGAAGTGTTTTGACTCGTCCATATTCTTCATCCACGTCCGACTCGTATTCAACGAAGACATTGATTCGCAGCTTATAAGACAACTTCCAGGAAGGCACGGTATGCAGAATACAGCCGAGCTGCAGAATCAGGGTATAAGTGTCAAAATTAGTCGTCAGTATATTTTGTTTGTTTTCGGTTCCATCAGCAGTAATTTCTGCTGACATTTGGATTGGCCACAGATCGATATATTTCTTTGTGTTTAGTCCATGTTTACCAGCTGGCAGCTCGAGCTTCTCAAAGCCTCTAGCTACGGCAACATTGATTCTTAGTTTGAAGAGAAGATCTTCCAAAATGGTGAGATAGCTTCGGACTGCTTTCTCATGTGCTGTCCGGGCATTGTTCGTATCGACACCCTCTCCGTTGCCGGTAATGGTCTCATTGTTCTGGTTCTCCTGGAGGTCAGGGGAGAGTGGCTCATCGTCAATGTGAGGGATAACCACAATGTTAGGACGCATGCCCCCCAGCCCGGAATTCAAGATAACGCTTCGGACGCCCCATTCTGCATTCGGCGCAACCGATATGTTCATAAACGCCTTCACTCTGGAGAATCCAATGAACTTCGACCAAGCTGCCTGCTCCTTTCGTACCAACGGAACCGTACTCGCAAAATCCTTGGCCACGATAATTCGCGTGAGAACAAACAGGCCGCCCTTTTTCAATGAATTGCAAAAGGATATGATCTTCGACTGCTTTTCATAGTCCTTGACAAACAGGAGGATCTGTGGCCGCCAAAACTTGACGTGCTCGGGCTTCAGGCGCAGAAGGTATTTGCGAACTTGGTGGTAGATCAAACTCTGGCTGACATCGCCCCATGATTTTGGAGGAGAGGTGTAATGGATCAACATGAACAAGGAGACTAGAACGATGACACTGCCTGAAGCAAAGACTCCATCGACGTAGAACATTGCTAATCCACTGACAACAGTACCAATAAAGGCAGTCCAAGAGTTGAAGTAGTGGAAAGACGGCCTGAAGTTAGGCGCGGAACCGATCTTCAAAAGGAAACAAGCCAAGTTGACGACCAAGAAAGTCATAAGATATGTCATCGTTATGAACGAAGCAATGCGATTGATGTCAAATAGCATAGTCAGCTGTGCAACGACGAAAGTGAAGATGATCGCGTTTGTCGGCTCATCTTCGCCCGACCCTTGAGAGAAAATGGAGAGGCCTGGGATCAACGAATCTCTGGCAATGGCTTGAAGTAGCTTTGCCGAACCGATGACGCCCATCAGTGATGAGAAGAAGGAGGTTGAGAACTCGCCTAGAAGAATGAGTACTTCAGACAGGCTCACATCTTGGATGATATTTGCATCCACGTAAAACGAATCGCGCGTTATTGTTGCAGCCATTGCAAGAATAACAATAGCATATGTAAAGAAAGTCAAGACCAAGCCATACAATGTTCCCTTAGGAATTGATTTGCTGGGATTCCGCAGATCGCCGGACATGCTTGCACCGCTATATTGAGGTCAGTTGTGAATGATTGTCTGAGACGATAGCAATCACCAGATGGACTTACGCGAAAATGCCACCAGTGGCAGGGAACAAGATCCCAAACAAGTTCTGTAACGTCTCCCGTCCAAGCACTTCATCGCCACGCGTACCCTGGGCCAGCCTCGGGAACATGTTGTCCTTGAATGTTTTCATGCTGAAGCCCGTGAATTCAATCCCCAGGGCATCATTGGCGAATGGTTTCATGAAAATGGCGGAGAACGGGATGCTGAAAGTCGAGATCAACAAGATGAACAGGAGTCCGTTGCTAGCTCGGGCGAACATTGAGCTACCTGCAAGGCAGATGACTGTGCAAAGGACAAGCACGGAGGTCGAGTATAGATACTCTAACCAGAAGCCTTCAGGAACCAGTCTGGACCATGTTCCGGTCAATGCTCCAAAATTCTGCGTAATGCAGTCAATCAAACCGACAGCGTTCATGCCAGTATTGAAAACGAAACCTAAGTAGAAAACAATGCCGATTGAACCTCCAAACTCAGGACCAAGAGATCTTGAAATCAGGTAGTATGCACCACCGCCCCTGACGGTACCATTGGTGGCGATAGCAGAAATCGACATGGTTGTCACCAAGTTGATGAGATATGAGGCGATGAGCATACCTACGCAGACTTTGTTAGAAAGAAGACAGCTAGGGCAGTTTGAGATGGATGCTGTTGGAACCTACCCATCATCCCTATGACTCCTCCATGGGCAAGAATAAAGCCAAACCGCAAGAACATCAAAATGCTGAGCACATTGAGGGTAGTTGGGACGAAGACGCCGGAGAAGGTCCCAAGTTTGGCTGAATGAGCGGGAGGAGTCGCAAGAGGTTTCTTCACAGTGCTATTCAGGACAGGGACACTGAGGGACTGCGACCGACCCAGAGATAAACGTCTCCTGGGCAGATTCTCATGCTGCTGGGCGGGTGCCTCGACGTCTCGAACGGCGGACTTGGCTTTCTGGCGGTCATTGTTGATAGTAGGGCGCCCTCTCCCCGGTGGGGTAAGCCTGTGATGCAGAGACTGAGGTGAGGTAGAGACGTAAGGAGCGTACGGCCTGTCTGTAGAGACATGATAGACATCAGAGTCGGAGTGTGCAGCACCAGGGCCATCTTGCGGTTCAGCGGACTCGATGGCAGCTGGGACAGCAGCGCGTGCTAAGAAGCTGGGCCGTCCACGCAAAGGCGGCCGGCCGGTGTTTTTTGGCGCACTCATGCCGATTGCCGGATGGATGCAATATCCCCAAAATTGTTAGATGTCGACGATGCTCTCCATGATTATGCGACGGTTGAGGGTCCACGGCCGAAGAAGAAGAAGAGGAGGAGAGGAGGAGAGGAGGGAGAGGAGGAGGAGGGGATAATCCCAGTTGGTGTCCTTGTTTGTCTGCGTATGCGGATGTGTGAGTGTCAACCTGATAAGGACGAGACAGGCCAGGACAGGCCGGACAGCGATAAGCAAATCCGCGATACAAGCAACCACAGGGACCCTGGATTCCCCAGCCGCGCGGGTATTTGGCCGCCTCAGGCCTCAACCTGAACCTCATCTCGTCGTGTCGTGTCTTGCCTGCGGGGGACAGATGACAGACAAGCAGGCAAACAGGCAAACAGACAAGCAGAAGACAGAAGACAAACAGAAGACAGGCAGGCAGGCAGGCAGGCAGAGACCCAGCAGTGTTGAGCGCATCGCGAGTATACTGTATCGTTTCATCTGCTGCGACTGCGACCCCGGGATATATACCACGGCTACGCTACTAGCTACTCCCTACCTGGTCTCCTTTTCAACAGAAGCAACAAACATACCTGCAATACACCTGACTCGATTGACCTTGTTATCCTCAGCCCATTGCGATCGATGACCTAGAACGAAGCCCGGTGGTTTTGTTCTCTTTCGACATGACGGAAGGCCAGCTGAATCCTCCCCCCGCTTCAGAGCCTCAATCCCGGCCTCTTTCAATTCGGGGCTCCTCCCCGGCTGGCTCTGTCAGACAGCTTGCAACCGCGCGACTTGCCTCGCCCATTCCGTTCTCCTATGATACCACTGCTGCAGCTTCGCAGAGAGATAACGCGTCTTTTACCGCTACTATCCCTGCTCATGCGCCTGATTTTGGCCGTGTGACAGACCTCCCTTCTTCCGCGGGCCCTCAACCATCGGCTCTGGCGTCAGGCCTCCAGAGCTACAAGGCGCCCCCGTCTCTCAATGATCTGTCCAATCCACGCGGTCCATCGCCTGCTCCACCGGAGTCGATCAACAGATTCCATGCTGGCTCCTTTGATACGCGCTCCCATCGCGACTTGACAGGCGAGCCCTCTGGGATTGAGGACCCGGATATCATAAAACGGCACCTTGTCCAGCCTGACGAGGACGTTGAAAGGGGCAGGTCGGCGCATAGAGATTTCGACGAGTTCTCCAGTCTCCAGCTCCAGGGAGGCGACATTCATCGCCAGATCTACAAATGGACTCAGGACCAGGAGGAAGATACTCGTCGCAGGCGGAGTTTCAACATCGCCCGTCCTGAGCCGGAAGATGAGACAGTCGACGTCAATTCAATAAGAGTGCCAGGCGGTTTCCGTCGAGATTTCATTCGTCGTGTTGCTGCAAGTCCGGCTCCTCACGGCCATGCTTCATTCTCCTCTGATTTAGAGCAGCCGTCACAGCCTACACAGCCTCCTATACTTACAAACAACTTCCTTGAATTCCTCACATTGTTTGGCCACTTTGCCGGTGAAGAATTGGAGGAAGACGATGAAGTCTTAGAACCCGATGAGTACTTCACATCAGGAACAGGAGATCGCGCAGATGACGAGTTTGGCGAACGCCAGGCACTCCTCCCCGATGCACCCGGGAAACGGCCTCGCAGGCAAAAGGAGAGGGGTAACAAACCCACAAACTCCGCTACAGGTGCAATTCTCCTGCTTCTGAAGTCCTTCGTTGGAACCGGTGTTCTCTTCTTGCCTCGTGCGTTCCTGAACGGAGGCATGCTGTTCAGTTCCGTCGTCCTAGTCGCCATCTCCGTCGTCAGTTATTGGTGTTTTTGTCTTCTCATCCAAACGAGGGAGCAACATGAAGGCTCCTTTGGTGATATTGGAGGCATGCTCTACGGCAAACATATGCGGCGCATCATCCTTCTCTCTATAGTCCTCAGCCAGATTGGTTTTGTTGCCGCATATATCGTGTTTGTGTCAACCAACCTCCAAGCATTCGTCCTGGCAGCAAGCAACTGCAAGGATTACGTCGATCTCAGATGGTTCATCATCCTACAACTCATTGTGTTCCTGCCACTGTCGTTGATCCGCGATATCAGCAAACTTGGTTTCACTGCTTTAGTTGCAGACGCTTTCATCTTACTTGGATTGCTCATCATCTACGGCTTCAATTTCAAAACCATCGTCGCGAATCATGGAGTTGCTGATGTTGTCTCCTTCAATGAGGTCAATTGGTCCTTGATGGTTGGGACAGCAATCTTCACATTTGAAGGTGTCGGCCTTATCATCCCGATTCAGGAGTCCATGAAGAAGCCACAGCAGTTCAAACCGGTTTTGGCTCTCGTCATGGTCATAGTCACAGCAGTATTCGTGTCCATGGGTATGTCCGGCTATGCTGCGTTTGGGTCCAAGACAGAGACGGTTGTCATCTTGAATCTACCTCAAGATAACGCATTCGTCAACTCTGTCCAGTTCCTCTACTCCGTCGCTATCCTTCTCAGTACACCATTACAGCTCTTCCCTGCCATCAGAATTCTAGAGAATGGCCTATTCACTCGCAGTGGGAAATATAATCCCGGTATCAAGTGGAAGAAAAATGGCTTCAGATTTGTCCTTGTCGTGTTCTGTGCCATGGTTGCCTGGATTGGCGCGGCTGATCTCGACAAGTTCGTTTCGCTCGTTGGCAGCTTTGCATGCGTTCCTCTTGTCTACGTCTATCCAGTAAGTCACACCATCAGCACCATGCGATCACTCAGTGCTAACGTGTTTCATTACAGCCCTTACTTCATTTCAAGGTTGCAGAAACCGGTATGCAAAGATTGACCGATGTCGTGTTGGCTGCCTTCGGCATTGCAGGCTGTCTCTACACCACTGGCATCAGCATTGCCAGCTGGGGCTCTGGCGCATCTGAGCCGAGTCTTGGGTTCTGTGGCCGGTGAGGAATGCCATTGTGTTGAGATGTGATCCAATGTCTTGGGCGTCACGCACGCTATTGACTTTACGAGCAAGGCATCTCTACCTGCAGTAAAAGTTCTACTGGCAGATAAACTTATCAGGTCAAGATCATGCGTCCACGAGCACTCTGAAATTTGCTATGCCCTCAACTTTGCATTCATATCGTGAGGAAGCATGTTCCACGCGCTAGTCATATCCCGCCCAACGGCGCATCTTCTTCGTGTAGTGTTTTAAGCGCACATATGTTGTATTTAACCTGCTTCTTTCTTGTACTAAATCTTGACAATCCTAAGCATATTGCGTTTTCTCGGGCAATTGTGTATGAGGAATGTCGATCTTTGCCGAAACGTCATTGTAAAACGGACGGGTCTCCACAGTGCTCCACGAGATGTCCTCGCGCCAACCATGTCAAAAACGATAACCGCGAAAGTGAAGCTGTGCCTTTCATGTTCCGTGCTCCGCTGTATGGATGGGTTTCCAAGTCTAGAATGATGAGGCAGGGTATCGAAACGAGAGGTCAATTAGCATTGATGATTGCCTAATGCTCTGCTTTACCACTTATTCGAGAAGGCTGACGGAGATTTCGAGAGGCAAAAGGTGAAGCAAATGGCGAATTAAACGGATATAATACAAGAGATCAATGCGGAACGAAAGCATGTAGTCATGGTATGATGTAACTTGTATGCGAAAGGCAGCAAGGAGCTGCATTTGAGATTCACGACAGGGAGGTGGGATGCTGAGAGCTGGGGCGAAAGGCCCTGGCATGGCTCAA